>BPLR01018496.1:0-35167 GCA_021605095.1 Caerostris extrusa | reverse complement strand
AATTTAGAAATAAATTTGAAGAATTCGATAATTTCGATTGACCTAGATTGTTAATGAGATGATTACGTATATCATTTAATTGCAGTTTTTTAATTGCCTTTTTTGTTTCTTTCAGAAAAAGTTAGAACACAAAATGTCTTTAAAAGTGGCGAGTTTGGCTGCCGTATCTTTTTTTTTTCCTTTCTTTTGTCCATCGTCTTTTTGTCAAAGTTCATTTTTTAGCTTAAGTGGATAAACTTCACTTTAATTGCTCTAATTCACTTTTAATTAGTTGATTGATGAAAATAAAAATAAAAAAAATAAACTTCTCTGAAGTTGAAAAAAAATTATTTTCTATCGTTTAAAAAAAAAAAAATGAATAATTCCTCGACAGATTGAAGTGTGCATTTTTGGGGGGGAGAGGGTAGTTCTATAGAAGTGCTTTTACATTTAAAAATTATTAGAATATTAAATAATTTAAAAAATTACGCAAATAACCAACAAATTGTGAGTATGTTAGGGGTATGAGGTAAGTAGGTTATTAGGGTTAATAGGTTAGGGTATGAGGTTATGAACATGATGTGTAGGTAGGTAGCGTCTGCCAGATTTAGAGACAGGAGAAGTTGTTTTCTTTTTACGGGGTAGGTATGCCAGTCCTACGTCCAACGCTCTATAGTCATATCAGACCGGGAGCTAATTTTTAAAATGAAATCCGAATGAACCACTACAAATACCCGTTACACCACCGGCACTCGAACCCGAAAACCTGTGGCACCGAGAACCAGAGCACTAATTACTCGGCCATTAGACCCAATTTTAAAACTCCAAATATCAAAATGTATACTGCAAAAGTTATATAAACAATTTTAGTTAAAAAAAGTTAACTAAATAATATGCTCTGAGAATCGTTTCTTTTCATCAAGGCATATATAAAATTCACCAGCATAATACAGAAAAAAATAGAAAAGATTATTATTTATTATTCACATTTTGAATAGCATTCTCCTACAAAAGTCTTTAAAAAAATAACAATTAAAAACATGTTTTTATTAAAATTGCATGTTTTTTTTTTTCTACTCTAGATTAAAATGGAGTTATTTCAAAACTCATGTTCTCAAAAATACCTTGGGAATACTTAATAAATTTTTTTTTTTCATTGGAAATGTTTTAGCATTTGATACAACATATTTATTTCCAAACAGCTATTTGAAATATATATATTTATTCGTTAACAATTATTTTTTACATAGTGTCGCTTTATTTCTATTCATCTTTAAATAAACTTTTTCTAATATTAAATGTTTAAACCAAGGACATCACTCGTAAAAGTCGAGTGATGTTCCAAAACGTCATGTCCGCGTGTTTGCCACCAAAATTTTGAAAGAATAGTTTTAAGGATGGCAGTACTAGTACCCCATTTATAACTCTTCCTCTCCATTTGTCCATCAGAAAAACAATCCAGCTCAGAGATTTAACTTTGCCGATTCCCAGAATAGACATGTAAAGCCGTCGATTAAACAACATTTGCAAAGTTTGCATCAAGCATGATTGGATGCTGACACCCAACAAGAAAGTCACTTACACTACTGCACATAGTTTTGCATCGATTAATAGCATAAAAATATTTAATAATTTTAAAACTCCAACTATCAAAAGTGTGTACAACAAAGGGAATATAAACAACTAAATATTAAGCTCCCAGAATTGTTTCTTTTAATCATAACGTGCATTAATTTTGCAGAAAATCTTGCAAAATGCTGTTATTTATTTACTTTTCGAATAGCATTCCCTTAGAAATAAGATACTAAATAAGATACATTCGTTAGAAATAAGATTCACATTTAGATTCATTAGAAATAAGATACTAAAGAAAGAGAAATTGTCCTGGATTTCGAAAGCTGCAAATTATTTCTTTTATAGGGAATGCTAACCCATAACAATGCAATATGCTAACACTCGTAAACATATATGCTAACACTCGTTGCTAAATTCCGTTAGCTTAAATATAATATTAATTGATTAATTGTAAGTTATTAAAATAATGTATAGCAGTTGTTTTCAAACTTTTTCAAGAATATCTTGTATTTTGTGGCAAATTTCTTTCTTTTTTTTTTTTTTTTTTTTTGGTTTGTAACATTTTAAAAATAAATATTTAAATTAACTCAATTAGCATAAAGATTACTGTTAATAAAACATTTTCAATTCCTACTATTAGTTCACACTTTCCCTATATATATTTATATACCTTGTTCAATCGTTAATAATATACTTTTTATTCATCCACTCAAGTTAAAATATATTTTTGAACTTGTAGTGGATGACACTTGATGTTAATACAGTTTTTCTCAAATATTAATTCAGTAATTAAATTTAATTAATTAATTTTAGTTTTATATGGGAGAAAAAAAAAATCTCTTATATAAGATATTTAGGAATAAATATCGTCAGTGGCGAAGCGTGTAGATTGCTGGAGAAAATTTATTTTTCAGATTCTTTTTCATTCTAGGTTTTAGTCTGAGTCAAGTAGGGGAACGAAATGGAAAATGAAACATGTGAATAAATTGAAAGAGATGGAAAGTGTATATGTGAGAGAGAGAGAGAATTTTAAAAAATAAATGAAAATTATTTATAAAGGACTTTCTGCAATATAATGAAAAAGTAGGCAATGACCTCAATTTTTTTCATATATTACTTGTTTTTCTACTCTAGATTAAAATGGAGTTATTACAAAACTCACTTTCTCAAGAAATGCCTTGGGAATACTTAATAAAAAAAAAAATCGTTATTGGGAAATTTGCATCATTTGATGCAATGTATTTATTTCTAAATAGCTATTTAAAATATATACATTTACTCGTTAACATTTATTTTTTACATAGTGCCACTTTATTTCTATGCATCGTTTAATAAACTTTTTCTTCATAAAAAAGTGTTAAGTGTTTGATTAATGGTTTGTAAACCAGCCATTTTCCACTCAATGAGAGCCCATTAAACACTTTCTTCAGACACAAAGCGATTTAGAATGTAATCATTTATAACTTCCTCTGACACTCGCAACAACAAGATTAGAGTTTTCTAAAATTCACTTAGAAATAAGATACTAAAGAAAGAGAAATTGCCTTAGATTTCGAAAGCTGCAAATTATTTCCGTTTCTATAATGCTAACTCATAACAAAAGAATAACTCACCAACACTCTTGCTAAGTTCCGGTAGTTTAAATATAATGCTAATTGATTAATTGTAAGTTATTAAAAATAATGTATAACAGTTGTTTTCAAACTTTTTCAAGGATCTCTTGTGCTTTTTTGAATTTCTTCTTTCTTTTGATAGCTTGTGCACTCTTTAAAGTGAAGATTTAAATTAACTCAATTAGCATAAAGACTACTGCTGATAAATTATTTTTGATTAGCAGCTGTTTACTCAATAGCTTTGCTTGGTTTGACGCTCTCCAGTCATCTTGTGCAGACGCGGGTTAAACAGATCGAGACCTATAGTTTAAATTGATTCCGAACCACTCACAAACATCCATGGCACCGCTGGGTCTCGCACCCGGAAACCTGGGGTGCCCAGCGCCAGAGCGCTGGCCACTGGCCGTTCAGGCCCACCTTACCGATCCCCAGAATACACAAGCAATGGTCAGTTTTTGAATGAAGCATGATTGGGCCTGACACCCAGCAAGCTAGTGACCACACCAATTCAAGTCGTATTAAAAACATTAAAAACATTTTATAACTCCTGATTTTTCTTCTTTCATTGGCGCAACAGCTCTATAGCGGGCCAATGCCGTCCGCCTGTTTTCGAGACAAGAACAGTTGTCTTCTTTTTTACGGTGTAGGGATGTTCAGCCCTACGTCCAACGCTCTACAGCCATGTCTGACAAGGCGCCTAATGGAAGAGTGGCTTTCCACGTTGGTTCTCGGTACCACAGGTTTCCAGCTCGAGTCCCAGGGATGTTTGTAGTGGTTCGAATCCACTTTAAAACCGTAGCCGTGTTTTACCGTGTCATATGACCATAGGGCTTCTCAGAGCCCAATCAGACTTCCCACGCATTTCATTCCCAAACTGTAAAGATGCAACTCAGCTCTAGGGGGCAGTGATATGGTGTGGCGTAGTAGTAATGGGGATCGGCAAATTAAATCTGTGACCCGTATTGTTTTTATGACGGACTAAGAGGGGTAGTCATGTCAGATAGGACCTAATGTTTAAAATGGATTTCCAACGAACTACTACAAATATCCATTACACCACCGGCACTCAAACCCAAAACCTGTGGCCCCCAGCGCCAGAACGCCATCACTCGGCCATCGGGCCCAATTTTAAAACTGCAAATATCAAAAATGTATACTGCAAAAGGAATATAAACAATTTTAGCTAAAAGAAGTTAGCTAAATAATATGCTTGGAGAATCATTTCTTTTAATCATAGCGTATATAAAGTTCACCAGTATAATACAGAAAAACTAGAAAAGTTACTATTTATTTATTACTTTTTGAATAGTTATTCCCCTTCAAAGTCTTTAAAGAGCTAGCAATGAAAACGTGTTTTAGTAAAATTGCATGTTTTTTTTTTTTTCTACTTTAAAACTACTACTTCTCAAAACTCACATTTTCAAGAAATACCTTGGAAATATTTAATAAAAAAATTATTATTGTAAAACTTTTATCATTTGATACAACATATTTATTTCTAAACAGCTATTTAAAATATATATATTTACTCGTTAACACTTATTTTTTTTACATAGTGTCACATTATTGCTATGCATCGTTAAATAAACTGTTTTCCTCATAAAAAGTGTTAAGTGTTTGATTAATGGTTTGCAAACCTCCATTTTCCGCTCAATGAGAGCCCATTAAACACTTTCTTCAGACACAAAGCGATTTAGAATGTGATCATTTATAACTTCCTCTGACACTGCAACAACAAAGATTAGAGTTTTCTAAAATTCACTTAGAAATAAGATACTGAAGGAAGAGAAATTGTCCTGGATTTCGAAAGCTGCAAATTATTTTTTTCTAGGAAATGCTAACTCCAAACAGTACAATAACTCACCAACACTCTTTACTAAATTCCGTTAGCTTAAATATAATACTAATTGATTAATTGTAGATTATTAAAATAATGTATAAACAGTTGTTTTCAAACTTTTCAAGAATCTCTTGCATTGTGGCGATTTTTTGATGGTGTGTGCACACTTTAAAAACTAAGGATTTAAAGTAACTCAATTATCATAAAGACTACTGTTAATAAAACATTTTTGGTTAATAGCTGCTTACACGATAGAGGACAAATGTCAACAAATTTAAGTTCTAATTTCATTGAAATTTATGCATTTATTTGATTTGAACCATTTTTAATTTTGGTTATGTTTTCAACAGTAAGATCGGGTAGTCATGTCTCGTCTTATCTGTTATCTTAAATATAATATTAATTGATTAATTGTAGGTTATTAAAATAATATATAATAAAGCAGCATAATAACTCTTTTCAAGGATCTCTACATTGCTACGGATTTCTTTTTTTTTTTTTTCCTTTTTTAATGGTTTGTACACTTTTTAAAAACTAAATATTTAAATTAACTTAATAAACATAAAGACTACTATTAATACAAAAGTTTTTGGTTAATAGCTCCTTATTCGAAGAGGAAAAATATCACCAAATTTATATTCCAATTTCATTGAAATTGATACATTTACTTTGCTTGGACTATTTTAAATTTTTGGTAACATTTTGGATACTAAAATAGGACAGTCATATCTGTTTATCAGGATTTCTTTTAACAAGGCTTGTGTGTACTATGTATCAAATAATATTTTTCTTAAAAAAAAAGCAAATTATCATTTTAATATAAATTTATCTGTCCAACTGACAACAATATAGAACATTAATTAATAAATATGCCCCAAACAAGATTGTATATATATTTTTAATTAAACTATTAAACATAATTAAAACATCTAAATTATAACCAGTATTATTTAGAAAATAAAATGTCTCTAGGAAACTACGAGAAATAAAAACTTCACATGGAAAATCACAAATACCAAAAATGACTGCTAAGTTGCTGTTTAGTCCATTAGAGGACCACGAACATAATTTTGAGAATTACTGTTACGACTGCTTTCAGAATTACTCTTGCCTTTGGTTTTCAGAATCAGGCCTGTCATTGATTTTGAAAATCACTCCAGCTATTGAGCTGAAATTCACTCCTGCCATTAATTTCGAAAATCACTTTAACATTGAGTTTGAAATTCACTCCCATGATTGATTTTGAGAATCACTCCCAGCCATTGATTTTAAGAATCATGGCTATATTTTTATTTCTTCAACTTATAAGTATGCCTATTGTGTCATCTGAAATTTGTTTACAAACACATAACCCAACTTCAAGAACTGAGCATCACTTTTACCAGTTTTCAGAACTTTTTCACTAAATCTCGGGATATTATGGCTTTCGGTCCTTCACAATAAATCAATGACCAAAGTTTCCGATTCTTGTTACCAATGGGAACATCACTTCAATGTTCCCAGGTGCCGTTTTGTTTTGGAAAGAACATTTCGAATGCATACGACCTCTGGGTCCTCGCTGTTCTTCTTTTTTATCTCCTTAAATCCTATGGATCTTTTATAAAGGATATATCACTTTAGAACATTATTGATATAACCTGAAGCCATGCCTTTTGGAATGAACATTCCAAGCAGACAGAAGCTCTATTGAAAGCAAACTTCATTGTTGCATCCAGATAGCTGGAAGAATCTAAAAGATTGCAGAGGAAGGTTAACAGCAGCAAGATGTCTCGTCTCACATGACAAATTGAATTCATATCAGATGAACGTGCTAGCAATGTACAATTTTCTCCCACACGCAGATACAATAGTCTCCTTAAGAAGTGTAATTCTCCTTAAATTGTGGTGTTGTATATTATTATGGATAGGAATATAATGATAGGATTTATATCCATAATGCAATAGGAAATATAGGATGAAGATTCATCTACTGCAAAGGAATAAGAACGAACAGCTGAATCAAGAATGACAACTGGTCGATATTAGAATGATAGTAGAAAGGGTACCGCTTGAAACGATATGATACCTATTGGGACAATATAAGAATGATAAAAAGTAATGGCCCCTCTTGTGACGATACGTATGTCAGTGTAGCCATTACATGCTTTAGACACATACTCAAGGTCCTCCACTTCTGTCATTTTCATAACAATTGGGATAAACGAGGGTTCTGGCTTCCGCCATATCAATAGTTTTATTAACAAAATATTTATCAGTAAAGAGTAAAGCCTTCATTTTCTTGCTTTTAAACAGCTGTCTGTGTTTAATCAATCAAATATTTCATTTCGGTAGCGTAGTTTTACGAGTGCATTAAATGCTGGATGTCTTGCATACAATTCTCCTTGGCAAAGAATTTCGCTTGCTTATCTGGGTACCAGCTTTGTAGTTGCTGCAAGAGAACATCTTGAGATTGAACTGCCACCGCCAGGATTTGAACTGAACTGATTGAATGAACTTAACATCTCGAGATTGAACTGAGAACATCTGGAGATAGAACTGATTGAATGAACGGTTTGAACTGATGCCTGTGGTATCAAAGGCCGGGGGCCGGCCAGCAGATAGCAAATTATACAAGGAGATATCTGATAAAAAATATTTAAATAAATTTTTAATTTATGTTATTTTTAAATATTTTTTACGCCGTATTAAATTGAGAATATTTGATTGATAATAATATATTGGATTAACACAGGTTACAAAAATTATTATTTTTTATAAATTTATCTAGATTTTGTTTACTTGCTTTAACACTACCCATATAGTTATTTTTCAGTAAACGAAAAATTTTGAACCAGAAAATACTAGTACATAAAAAATGTTCAAATAGTACATTTTTACTGGTATAACTTCCAAACTAGTACATAGACAAACTAGTTTCAGACTAGTACAACTATCAAACTAGTACATCTACATTTTCTAATTTATCGAATATTTCTTTAAATTTGATGTGTTTATGCTATTATTGTAATAAAAATAAATAAATATTATTTTAAAATATAAACTATATACCATGTAATTTACTTACACTATTTTATCTGTGCTCTTATAATTTAAAAACACTTTATCTTAAAATTTTGAACATAAAAAAAAAAAAAGACTTAAATTGAAAATGAGGCTATTTATCATAAAAGACAACAAAATCATCAATAATAAGTTATCTCCAATATTTTTCCATTTGTTTAACAATCCATGCTAATGTCTTTTCCAGTAAAACTGCTTTCCAGTTTTCTTATGCTTTGATTAATAGACTTCCATCCGATGATCAAAACTGATTCCAACTTGTGTTTGAGAATGGCAGGGGGTGTGGCGACAGGAAACACCAGGGGGTCAAAAGATTCTCCCCTTATCTGTGTTTGAAAAAAAAAAAATGTGATAAATGCAAATCATTGCAGAATAAAGAAAACTATTAACCTGATTTGCAAAATTCATAAATCATCTTTAGAAGTCGTGCGGTTATAAAGTTTCTGATTCGGTATCTCTTTGGTCTGGTGAAGATCACGTTTGACCACGGATCTAAAATTGGGAAGTGAAGCTGAATCTAAGTTCCGTTGGGTAAACTGAAGGAGAAAATATAATTTTTAAGAATTCGTGATACAATAATTAGTAGTAAAATTTTTATCAAAGTTGTGCTAAACAATCTTACCTTTGAATTCTGTTTGATGTATAAGAAATAAATTTATGTATTTTATATTAAAAGATAATGGTAGATTTTTTTTTTTGATTTAAAAAGTCTTTTTGGCCTTTGCTTAAAGCGCATTTAAACTAGAGAGGAAGAAAAAGAGACGAAAAAGAGATTAGTACTTACTTATTTATTTACTATCTAATACCTCCCACAAATACTGTTCTTCGTAGGAAATTTTGTATCTCACAAAATGTTTTAAATAAATTTTAAATCTATATTTTTTTAGACAAATTGCAAATTTGTCATTTTTGAGTCTACTTTTTCGAAAGAATGGATCTATTTAATGAATTTGCTTTCCAGAAGATATTTGGTGGACAGGTAATTCAGAATTTACACTTTACTTTTTTGAATTTGAAGCATTTTTGTTCGTTTGTTATCCTTCGTTCAATATAATTTTATGCAACGTGCAGGCACAATTTTTTTTTGTTACCGACATATGGCTTAAGTCTGTTATAAACCTATAGCTAAAAATTGTTATAAACATATAGCTAAAAATTGTTATAAACATAAAGCTTAATACTGTTATAAATAAATGGTTTAAAAATTGTTATTAAAATGCTTGTATTAATATGCTGTTAATTTGCCACAGAATCAGAATTTATCACCAGACAATGTTATCTTAAACCCATATTTTAGCATTTTGTTTTTAAAATAGTGACACAAGATTGTGTTTATTTTAAACTGTAACATTAATGTGATGTTCTGATTTTGGGGCTTATATATATATATATATATATATATATATATATATATGTGTGTGTGTGTATTGTACTGATGACTTAGTGATTAGCGCGTGGTGCTCTGTCCTGAAGTCATGGAGTCTCCGTGGTGCCATGGATGTTTGTAATGGTTCGAAATCCACTTTAGGTTCCGGTCTAATATGACTACAATGTGCCTAGAACTGAGTTGCTCCAATACAGTTTGGGAATGATGTGGGTGAGAAGTCTGACTGCGTTTTGTGACTCTCTATAATCATATGAGGCCCTGGCACCGCCGGAACTCGAACCCGAAACATGTAGCACCAAGCTATAAGGCTCTAATATGAATGTAGAGCATTGGGCGTAAGGCTGACAACCCTACCCGTACAAATATATGTCATCACAATATAGAAATGGTTAATGTAGCCCGTTTAAAGGGCTCTACACTCCAACTTCATTTGCTAACTTGAAGGATGGTCGTGTTTACAGGTGATCATCTACATGAAATCAGTCTATATCAGTGAAATCGTTATCTAGTTAGAATCTATTGTTAGTATCTAGTTAGTATCTAGTTATATCAGTGAAATCGATTCAAATATACTTTCATGGTTTTTGAACTAGGCGGACAAATCATGTTTCCTTTTTTCGAAACAGATATTTTTTGATTTTGTATTAGCAAAAGCACCTCCGGCTTTAAATTTTCATTAATCCCTTCGGTTTTGAGCAGCGAGCCAATCTTTCTTCACAGGTAAAAACCTTCCACGTTCGAGCAATTCTTTATTCTGAAGAAGAGGAGATTACCATTGGCCGGGAACAAGAGAAACAGAACAAAAATACATTCTAGCAGTTACTATTTTTTTCCACACGCTGCCTTTGCTGAAAAGCTCTTTAATCCAACTTCTCTTATACTGGAACATAAAATGAAAAGAAGAGCCTTAAATAGTCTGGTACGGATCTGGTTCAATTCTTTTTTCTAAGAGCTACTGTAGTAAAGAATTAAATAGTATCAGGAGCTAGTATTTTTGCTGCAAGAAAAAAAGTTTTCGAAGAAATATTTTGAAAACATCTAGTGTTTTTTAAATGTAAATAAATGTTATATATATAAAAAAAAATATGAGGAAGTACTATGTTTACAAAAAATTTACAAAAAAAAAAGTAAAATTATTTTTTAACAGAATTAGTTTTTATTGTCGTAAAATATTTTAGCGATCGCGCATGACTCAGTTGTAACGTGCGTCTTAGGACTGAGGTTCAATCTGCTGCCAGCATTGTTGTACACAATGTTTCAAAAGCGATGAGACTCGATGACATTTGTGAAATTCAGCATCTTGCCTCATGAATTGGACTACCTGGTAGGAGTTGTGCGAGATTTTCCCAAACTATACGCAAATGCAAAATGCAGGGTAATTTCTCCCGGAAGGCACTGCCCTCCTTCTTCAGCGACTCGGAGCCAAGTCAGACTTCTACCTACATCTATCAGGTAATCCACCACAACAGAAACTGCCTTCTTTTCCTTCCATCTTTGAGTGGACTACTCATGTGATGGCCATCCCGTTCTGCAGGACACTGAGGATCAGACACACAATACACAGTATTTTTTGTTTACATTACTAGTTGCACAATAGAAAAAGCAATGTGACCGAAGTTAACAATCATTAGAAAAAATTTAATCTCTTCTATTACTGTAATTAAGAAATAAGCCAAGAAGTTTATTGGAGTCCTTATATAATGTGGAATTTGAATAAAATAATCTACCAAAATTGCCTTTTTAGTAGGTTTTATAAAAATAATAAATTCAAAATTGCTTTTTTATTTTAAAACTACAAATAAACATATCCTAAATTTCTGATTCGTAATTAATAATTTAAAAATACATCAAAATACAAGGTAATTATAATTAAAGTTCCACTTTCAAAATGCTATAAAAAATAACTACTCTTCCCAGTCAGTTCAAATTTGAACTGAAGAAACTTGAAGAAGGAAGAAACGGTATGACATCAAAAAGAAGTCCAAAAAAGGCCTCCTCCCCCGATTTTTACCATTTTATTTGGTATAACCTTGCCGTGTGGATGGGCTTCCACTAAAAGTGTCGCAATTGTTGAAGGACATTTGACCGTCAAAAACAACAAAACAGTCAAGCACATTGAACACTACAGTTGATTTATTGTGCAACTCATGCCATACATTGTCATTTCGATTCAAAATATCATTGGCACCCGAATTCAATTTCTTTATGCCGCTCACAGCGCCATCTATTAATGCACTTTGGAACTTTTTTTTTTTTTTTTTTTGATGTTGTACTGTTTCCATCTTCAATCTTCAGTTCAAATTTGAACTCATTGTGGAAAGTTGTTCTTTTTTAACAGCATTTTAAAAATGGGACTTTAATTATAATCACCCTGTACATTCACAATACAATAAACTACAAACTCAGTAACTCATTTGAATTCCATCATGTCCAAATTAAAATCATTATTTTATATCATAAAAATTAAAAGTTGCATTTTGTAGTTCATATTTTACTTAGAGTTTACTCATATTCCGAGATAATTAGATATAAAAAATGTGCAGAGTGCAGAAAATAAGATTATGGCTGATTAATTCCACCGAAACTGAATTCATGCTTGTCTGATATGCTATGTTTTTTTTTTTCCTGAAATCTATCTCTGGACTTGATAAATAAAGTAATTAATGTTTTCCGAGTACTTTTTGCAACATAATAGAAATTCTTCACCAATGCCTAAAGAATGCATTAATATTTTTTAAAATATAGCCAAAATATGCATTTTGAATTTTTTTGTATATAGTTGAGAGTAGCTTTTTATCCGTTTTCCTGAATTTTCTGAAAGCAAATAAAATTTCTATAGGAAGAACCTAAATTATTCGTTCACTGGTTTCAGGAAAGAAATGTGTGTTCTTATTTTATGAGAAATCTGATAATTTTAGGAAGTTATTTCCTTTTTTTTATTTTGTACTTCCATTATTTCTTCACGGAAGGATAATTTCTTTAATATCTAATTAGTTAATTATTAATCAATTAACGGCGAACGCGGAAAAGTTTTTCCACTTATATTAATGATTAATCACTTGAGAAAGTAATGCATATTTGAAAAGAAATAGAAATGCAAAAAGAAAAACCCCAAAAAAACTTCGAAATGGAACGACAATTTGTTTTACTTTATTTTTAATTTCATCGGTCTTTCTTTCAATCAATACAAATATTTTTATTACTGAATCAACCGAAAATTTCATTTTAAGAAGTTATTAAGTACTAGAGTACTTGGAATCGTTTGCGATTTTTTGGAGGTTGTTGTGATTAACCTTCAGTGTCCAGCAACTTTGAAGGACACCCCATGAGTAGTTTACTCATGGATGGAGGGAAAGGGGGCAGCGTTTATTGTGATGGTGCACACGTAGGTAGAAGTTTGACTTGGCTCCGAATCGCTAAAGAAGGGCAGTGTCTTCCGGGAGGAATTTTTAGGAGGAACGATCCTACATTTGAGTATGAAAACTTACCCTACATTTACATATATGCGATTTTGTTTGGTATGTCGATCTATAGTTATTTAGTGCACACTCTGGGCTAATTAGACCGGGACCTATAGTTTACAGTGGATTCCGAACCACTCACAAACATCCATGCCACTGCTAGATTCGAACCATTAATAAACATCAATGCCACTGCCAAGATTCGAAAGTTAAATCTGTTGTACCAAACGCCAGAGTGCTTTGGCTTGCCGTCAGGCCGCTAAGTAATTGACAATCAGTCCGCTATTTGCGTGGGATTTGTATCTCTTTTTAAAATATCTTTATTTTTTTTATTTATTTTAAACTACATATAAACATACCCTAAATTTCTGATTCCTAATTAATAACATAAAAATACAGCAAAGTATATTCACATTACAATAAACTACAAAATCAGTAACTCATTTTAATTCCATAATAGCTAAAAGAAATCAAGTGAAAATTATTTTATATTGTTAAATTAAAAATTGCATTTTGTGGTTAATATTTTTGCTTAGAGTTTACTCATTTTCCGAGATAATTAGGTATAAAAAAATGTCCAGAACGCAGAAAATAAGGTTACGACTGATTAACGCTACCAAAACTGAATTCATGCTTGTCTGTTATACTATGTTTTTTTTCCGTGGACATCCAACACTGGATTTGATAAATGAAGTAATTAATGTTTCCGCTGACTTTTTGCAACATAGTAGAAATTCTTCACTAATGCCTAAAGAATGCATTAATATTTTTTAAAAACGTAACCAAAATATGCATCTTTAATATTTTTGTATATAGTTGAGAGTAGCTTTTTATGCGTTTTATTAGAATTTTCTGGAACGCAAATAAAATTTCAACAGAGAGATTCTAATAATTATTCGTTCAGTGGTTTCAGAAAAGAAATGTGTGTTCTTATTTTGGGATAAATCTGGTAATTTTAGGAAGTTATTTCTTTTTTTTTTTATCTTCTTTTTCTTCACAGAAGGATAATTTCTTTAATATCTAATTAGTTAATTATTAATCAATTAACGCCGAGTGCCGGAAAAGTTTTTCCGCTTATATTAATTAATCACTTTGAGAAAGTAATGCATATTTGAAAAGAAATAGAAATGCAAAAAAAAAACGAAAAAAAAAAAAAAATCGAAATGGATTGACAATTTGTTTTACTTTTATTTTTAATTTTATCGGTTATTTTTATGACTGAATCAACTAAAAATATCATTTTAAGAAGTTATTAAGTATTACAGTATTCGAACAAATTGTTCGTGATTTTTTATTAATCCACAATGTCCTGCAGTGCAGGATGGGATGTTTTTGTGATTAATCCTGTGTCCAATAGCTCTGAAGGACACCCCATGAGTAGTTTACTCATGGATGGAGAGAAAGGGGGCAGTTGCTATTGTGATGGTGCAGACGTAGGTAGAAGTCTGACATGGCTCCAAATCGCTAAAGGAGGGCAGTGCCTTCCTAGGAGGATTTTGGAACTACCCTTAATTTACGTATTTGTGTGTGGAAAACTAAGAAAACTCCCACCGTGTAGTCTGAATAAGATTGCAAGATTCTGAATATCACAAACGCCATCGAGTTTCCTCGTTTTTGAAACAGAATTTAGTAGTTCCATTATATTATTTATTATATTACCATCAATTGTCCTCGTTTTTTGAAACCGCCAGTATTGGAACCAGAAGCCTGTGGTACCAAAGGCCAGAACGCTAGCCAATTGACCGCGCTAGTGAGCATTAGAACTGCAGTTAAATTCGCTGGCGGTTTTTGCTATAGACAATGTTTCAAAACGTGAGATTCGATGGCGTTTGTGATGTTCAGAAACTTGCCTCGTTAATCGGACTACCTGGTGGTTGTTTTCTGGCTTTTTCCCATACAATATGGAAATTCAGGGCATTTACCACATTAGTATTTTTTTCTTCCCGGAAAGCACTGCCCTCCTTCTTCACCAACACTTGTGCAAAGTCACACTTTTATCTCCGGGTGCTCCATCGTATCAGAAGCTACCTTTTCCCTACATTAATAACTAGATTACTCATGGTCACGTGAGGATTTGATTTGACACAAAGCATATTTTCTTTTACAATACTAATTGCGCAATAGAAATAAGCATTGTGACCGAAGTTCACAAACATTAGTCACATAAATTGAATTCCGTCTATAACTGTAATGAAAAAATATGGTACCAAAATTTTGAATATAAAAGAGTTTTTGTCACAGGAGTATAATTCATATAATGCACAACTTGACAACAGTTTTGTTTTCCAACTGATAAATAATGCATCTGCAAATTAACCTAACCTAATTAATTAACTTAAATAAATATAGTAAATAGTAAATTAACCTAAATAAATTCAACCAATATAGGTTTTATTACAAAAATAGTAAATCTACCAAAAGTGTTTTATTTGTATCTCTTTAGAATATTACAGAGTGATTATAATTAAAGCTCCATTTTGAAAATGCTATAAAAAAAGAACTACTAGTCACAATGATTTCAAATTTGAAATTAAGATACTTGAAGAAGGGGAAACGGTATGGTATCAAAAAAATATTCCACCGATTTTTCACATCCAATTTGGTATGACTTTTCCGTGATAGATTAGCTTCCACTAACAGTGTCACAACTATTGAATGACTTAGAAGTCATTTTTTCCTCCAAAACACCAAACAATCAGACACATTGAGAACTACAATTGGTTTAATGTGCAACTCATGCCAAATGCGTTGCCCTTTCGATTCACTGGCAGTCTAATTCACTTTCTTTATACCACTTACAGCGCCATCTATTAATACACTTTGGTACTTTTATCGATGCCGTACCATTTTCCCCTTCTTCAAATATCTGCAGTTCAAATTCGAACTCATTGTAAAGAGTGGTTTTTTTTTACAGTATTTTGATAGTGGGACTTTAATTATAATCACCCTTACATTCACAATACAAAAACTATAAAGTCCATAACTCATTTTAATTCCATAATGTCCAAATTAAAAATCAAGTGAAAATTATTTTATAATATTAAATTATAAATTGCATTTTGTGGTTAATATTTTTACTTTAAGTTTACTCATATTCCGAGATAATTAGATATAAAAAATGTGCAGAATGCAGAAAATAAGGTTACGGCTGAATAACTCTACCGAAACTAGATTCATGCTTTTCTATTATGCTATATTTTTTTTTTCTTGGAAATCCAACTCTGGACTTAACAAATAGAGTAATTAATGTTCCCATAGACTTTTTCAACATAGTAGAAATTCTTCACCAACGCCTAAAGAATGCATTCATATTTTTTAAAAACATAACCAAAATATGCATTTTTAATATTTTTGTATATAGTTGAGAGAATTAGCTTTTTATCCGTTTTCCTGGAATTTTCTGGAAAAGCAAATAAAATTTCTACAAAGAGAAACTAGTAATTATTCTTTTCAGTGGTTACAGGAAAGAAATTATGTCTTCTTATTTTTATGAGAAATTCAGGTAATTTTAGAAAGTTATTTCGATTTTTTTTTATTTCTTCCTTTTCTTCACGGAAGGATAATTTCTTTAATATCTAATTAGTTAATTATTAATCAATTAACGGCGAGAGCAGAAAAGTTTTTCCACTTATATTAATTAAAAACTTGAGAAAGTAATGCATATTTTGAAAGAAATAGAAATGCAAAAACGAAAAAAAAAAAAAAAAAAATTCGAAATGGATCGACAATTTGTTTTACTTTATTTTTTAATTTTATCGGCCTTTCTTTCAATCATTAAAAATATATTTATTACTGAATCAACTAAAAATTGGAACGATTTAACGTATTTGGAACGATTTTTTTTTTTTTTTTGATGTTGTTGTGAAGAATCCTAAGTGTCCAGCAGCTCTGGAAGGACACCCCATGAGTAGTTTATTCATGGATGGAGGGAAAGGGGGCAGCGTTTATTGTGATGGAGCACCCGTACGTAGAAGTCTAATGTTGCTCCGAGTCACTGAAGAAGGAGGGCAGGACTTTCTAGGAGGATTTTTGGAAACGTCGGGGTTTCGGGTTTTCTCCCATGTGAAAATTCCCCCATGCGATATTTAACACATTTAAAGACAGATAATTTCAGATTCCTAGAAGGATTTCTCTTCTAAACCGAAAACCCAATACTTGACTACGCGCAGGATTAGCTAAATATTTTCACCTCGGGATGAGAGATGACGAACAAGACGTTTCTCTGCGGAAAGTCTCTAGGCCTATTGACCATTTCTCCTGAACGCCAAAGGGGGAGCTCTTGCTAGTGTGTAGGAGGAAGGACGGTCACAGCGCTACAAATATTCTGTGAAAAATTTATTCAGTTTAACTTTTAGAGGTAATTATTGAATAGAGTGAAGTTTATAATACAAATTACTGTAATTTAAGGTTACTTTAAGGATTTTAATTAAAATCTAATGAATTCTCCTCATATAATTCATTTCTGAAATCTACAAGGGATTTTTATATAATCCATTCGCTTTTTAAATAAAATTAAATTGACAGCAATACTTGGCAATATACTAAATTTTTATACTAAATTTAACAAGTAAAAGTATATAGATAGGCTAATAGATAGGTTTTTTAAAGTAACTTCTAAGTTAACACGTGAGTATATGTGTTTAATTATTTGGATACATTTATAAACAATTTACTGAACTATAAATCATATTCTACTTAAAGATTATGAATTCGTTACTGAAAAACAACTTCAGAATCAATGACATCAATTCATTTTTGCAAATACCTAAACTCAAAATTTGATTTTCTGTTCTTATTCAATTAAATAAAATTATTTCTTAGCAATACTAGACAATATACGAAATTTAACGAAAAAAGTATATAGATAAGCTTTATCAACTTTAAATATTTTAAAATATAAGTGAGCACTTGAATAATTGTGTTTATATATTTGGCTACACTTATAAACAATTTATTGAAATATAAAACAGACTCTATTTTAAAATAAAAATAAAAAGAATTCATTACAAAAAAAAACTTCAGAATCAATGAAATCAATTAATTTTTGCAGATACTTAACATGAAAGTTTGATTTTCTATTTTTATTCAATTTATAACTACGCCATTGTATAAAGGATTCAATTTCTGGATTTCCGTAATGTTGTACGGAGTTGATATTTGGAGTTAATAAGGGAACAAAGTTTCTGTTCCGAATCCTGGCATCCATCACGGCAGCGCAACTCGCCTGTCAATAAAATGCTCACGGGATAGATGGATGCGAGTTTCGTAAACAGAAGTTCGGGCACAATAAGCCGATGCAGTTCGTATAATAGATTTATTCTCATGGCATGTCGCTCGCGCTTTCTCAGATTTATCAATAGCATAGTTTTTGGTTCATATTAAAAGAACACTGAAAATTCTCAATGCACCAATTGGTGAAGAAATGCATAGTTTCTAGAATTCTTGCTCCAAAACAAACAAATAAACATTTTTTTTTTAAAAAGGGTTAGAGAAGTTTTTATAAATTTTAGAGTTATATATAAACACAGTTGTTGTTGAAAAGACTAGAATTCAAGAATTATTATAAAATCGCAAGAATTTCTTTAAATTTCCTGTAATGTTTGAATTTATAATTTTTAAAAGCATTTTTTTATTTAATTTATGATTAAAAAAAGTAAAGTGTTTATAAATATTTATAAAATTGTATTTCTATGTTTAATAAAATATAATTAATTTCAGTTTTATATTGTGTTTTTTTATCATTGATGATTTAAAATTATGATTGCCATTAATTATGAATGTTCCTCTTTCTTACAGCTTTGTTGAAGTAATTCTTAAAGCAATTTTAATGACAATAGCAAACACTACAAACATTCCGTGTAAATACATTGAGTTATACTATTAGAATAATTACTGATTTGGTTTGTTGCTCAACGGTCACCTTTTGAACACTTTAGGCTAAATAGACCGGGACCTACAGTTTAAAGTGGATTCCGAACCATTAACAATCATTCATGTCACCTCCAGGATTCGAATCTGAAACCTATTTGACCAAAGGCCAGAGCACTAGCCAATTAACTATCAGGTCACTGCACAACTATTAAGTAGAACGAGGGGGTTTTTACATAGTCCATTTGAATTTAAATAAAATAAAGTGTCCAATACTAGAATATACTAAATTTTTATTGTACTTAATTTAACAAAAAAGGGATAAATATAGCATTTATCAATTTGAAATTTAAAAAAAAAAAATATAAATTTATTTATGGTTAATTATTTGACTACACTTATAACCAATTTATTGAAGTATAAAACAGATTCTATGTTAAAACAAAAATTAAAGAATTCGTTATAAAAAAAAAAAAAAAACAACTTCAGAATCAATGAAATCAATTCATTTCTGCAAACTGAAAATTTGAATTTTTCTATTTCTATTCAATTTATAACTACTCCATTGTAAGGGATTCAATTTCTGGATTTTATTTATATTGTTGTTGTTGTTAATTTATATTGAGTTGAATATTTGGAGTTAATAACGGAACAAAGTTTCTGTTCCGAATCCCGGCATCCGTCACAGCAGCGCAACTCGCCTGTCAATAAAATGCTCACGGGATAGATGGAGGCGAGTTTCGTGAACAGAAATCCGGGCACAATAAGCCGATGCAGTTGTTATAATAGATTTATTCTCATGGCATGTCGCTTGCGCTCTCTCGGTTTTATCAATAGCATCCTTTTTGGTTCATATTAAAAGCACACTGAAAATTTTCAATGCACCAATTGGTGAGAAACTGCATAATTTCTAAATTCTCTCTAAAAAAAAAACCAAATAAGCATTTTTTTTTGTTAAAAAGGGTTAGAGAAGTTATATATAAAATAATAAATTTTAGAATTTAAACATGCATGCATTTGTTAATGAAAGACTTTCTCCAAAATTGACAAGAATTACTATGAAATCGAAGAATTTTTTAAATTCCTGTAATGTTTCATTTTTATAATTTTTACAAGCATTTTTATATTTAATTTATGATTTAAAAAAAATGTAAAGTTTTTATGAATAATTATAAATTTGTATTCCTATGTTTAATTGAAAATATTATTATTTTCAGTTTCATATTGTTTTTTTTATCATTGACGATTCAAAATTACGATTGTCCTTAATTATGAATGTTTCCCTTTATTACACTTCAGTTGAAGTAATACCGAAGGCAATATTAATGATTATAGCCAAATGCTACAAACATTCCATGTAAATACATTCAATTGTACAATTAGAATGATTACAGATTTGGTTTGTCACCCTATACTGTCATTTTGTGCACACTTTAGGTTAATTAAACCGGGTCCTACAGTTTAACGTGGATTCCGAACCATTAGCAAATATCCATGCCACTTCCAGGTTTCGAACCTGAAACATAGGAGAGTAAATGCCAGAGCACTACGAATTACTGTAATTTCAAAGAATTTTAATTAAAATTTAATAAATTATCATCACATAGTACATTTCTGAAACTTACTAAGGGTTTTTACAAACTTCATTTGTTTTAAAATAAAATAAATTGTAAGCAATACAAGGCAATATACTAAATTTTTATACTTAATTTAACGAAAAAAGGGGGTAAATATAATTTTTATCAATTTAAAATTTTTAAAAATATAAATGTAATCATGATTATTTATTTTACTACACTTATAACCAATTTAATGAACTATAAACATATTCTACACAAAAAAAAAATAAAGATTTCTTTACAATCGATTTTTACAATCTTTACAATCAATCTATCTTTAGAATCAATAAAATCAATTAATTTTTCAAATTTTGACCTCAAATTTTAATATTTCTGATTTTATTCAATTTATAACTACGCCATTGTAACGGATTCAATTTCTGGAGTTTCGTAATGTTGTACGGAGTTGATATTTCGAGTTAATAAGGGAACAAAGTTTCTGTTCCGAATCCTGGCATCCATCACAGCAGCGCAACTCGCCTGTCAATAAAATGCTCACGGGATAGATGGATGCGAGTTTCGTAAACAGAAGTTGGGGCACAACAAGCCGATGCAGTTCGTATAATAGATTTATTCTCATGGCATGTCGCTTGCGCTCTCTCAGATTTACCAATAGCATAGATTTTGGTTGTATTGAAAGAACATTGAAATTTCTCAATTGCCCAATTGGTGAAGAAATGCATAATTTCTGGAATTAAATATACACACAGTTGTTATTGAAAATTCTTCACCAAAATTTACAATAATAATTATAAAATCGCAACAATTTCTTTAAAGTCCTGTAATGTTTAATTTTTATAATTTGTACAAACATTTTTTTTTGACAGAAGGAATGAAAGAAGGACAGAAGAAAAGGAAGAAGGAAAGAAGAAAGACAGATGGAAAGAAGATGGAAAAAAAAAAAAAAGTAAAAGAAAGGAAGAAGGAAAGAAAGAATTAAAAATAGAAGGAAAGACAGAAGGAAAAAAGGAAAGTAAGAAGAAAAAGAAGTGCAGAAGGAAAGAAAGAACTACAGGAAGGAAAGAAAGAAAGAAAGGAAAGAAGGTCAGTAGGAAAGAAAAGAAGGAAAGAATGTCAGTAGGAAAGAAAGAAGGAAAGAATGTCAGTAGGAAAGACAGAAAAGAAAAGGAAAGAATGTCAATAGGAAAGAAAAGAAGAAAAGAAGGGAAAGAAAGAAGGACAGAAGGAAAGAAAGAAAGAAGGAAAGAATGTCAGTAGGAAAGACAGAAGGAAAGAAAGAAGAAAAGAAAGAAGGACAGAAGGAAAGAAAGAAAGAAGGAAAAAATGTCAGTAGGAAAGACAGAAGGAAAGAAAGAAGGAGAAGGAAGGAAAGAAAGAAAGAAGGACAGAAGGAAGAAAGAAAGAAGGAATGAATGAAAGTAGGAAAGAAAGGAGGAAAATGTATAGGTGCTAGGTAATGCCAATATTTCCCTTGTAATACAGTTCGGCATCACCAAACTGCATTAATTGTAAATTTAATCCAGATCTACTAATTGACAGCATAATAGGATTAATAAAATATTTTAAAATTAAATAAATTTCATTTCAAAATAATAATTTTTTTTTTCGCACTGAATAATTTTCTAATGTTGCATGTCTAGTAGTGTATTTTCACTATATCACTTAGATGCGAGCAGTTGATTTTGAAAGCTGTTTTGAAACCCTTGAGGCTTCTTTTCTTACTATGAATGTAATATATTAATTTGGTACACATTCAAATATCATAATTACAGTGCACTTCTGGTGCATTTTCTTCAAAGTATTTTAAGTAACGTTGAACCTGTGAAAGCATCTACCTTTTAAATCATGACAGCGTTGATTCTGACAATGCCAATATTTCTTTTACGATGACGCCTGTAACAAGGACGTCATGGATTTTCCCCCTCCCCCCAAAAAAAAATATAGATCAGATAGATTCAACTTTCAAGGACGGGTTGAGTCTTACATTAGACTTTGGACATTACACATTTTTTTTCGCCCATTTGATTTTGGAGCCTATAATGGGGAAGGGAGAAAGTGAAAAAGGAGTGTGCGTTGCCGAGTGAAGAGATCCAGGCAGTACTGAGTGTACAACAGTCGAGGAAGGTTCCAGCAGTACGGAGGGTACAACAGTCGAGGAAGGTTCCAGTAGTACGGAGGTGCAAAGACCCTTAAATGGACATGCTTTTAAGATGATTTTAAACATTTGATACAAAATTGTCAATTTTAATAAACATGACAGCTAATATTGCAATTTTAATAAACATGACAGCTAATAATTTTAATAAACATGACAGCTAATAAATTAAAGAAATAATTCAGTTCGTATCTATGAACAACACTGAATCAAGATCACACGCATATCTGAACTTAAATTTTATTCCGGTATTAAGAAGAAATTATGTAAGAACCCCTAAAACACAGCACAATTGCATTAGAAAATATAACTAATTGCACATCTGATTTATAAATTTGTAAATGATCAATATTTAACATTGCATAGTAATAAACAATTAATTATAATTCATTTTACAAGAATTACTCACATATTTACATATTTTTGCTTTACGCATATTCAACCACAGGCATATCCGGCCCTAAACTTTACTCCAGTATCATGAAAAACTTAAGTAAGAACCCCTAAAAGACAGCACAATTGCATTAGAAAATATAGTTAATTTATTTGTGCATCTGATTAATAAATTTCTAACTGATCAATATTTAACGTTGCATAAAACTAATCATCCATTAATTAAAATTAATTTTACAAGAATTTCTCACATATTTGCATATTTATGTTTTACGCATATTCGGCCCAAACTTTACTACGGTGTTATGAAAAACTTAAGTAAGAAGCACTTAAAAACAGTACAATTACATTCTTTTTCTAATGCAGCTGGTAAACTCTTAGACAATTTTCTTGGATGCGTTAAGGCAAGCGCTGCACAGACGTTACTCAATTGGCCCTACCCAGGCAATGCGTGTAGATTGAAGATAAGCTATGGACGCGGTTTTGGTTTAGTTTGTCGCTCTATGGTCATCTTGAACACACTTTTAGGCTAAACAGACCGGGACCTACAGTTTAAAGTGGATTCCGAATCACTACAAACATCCATGGCACCGCGGGGACTCGAACCCGAAACCTGGGGTATCGAGCGCTAGAGCGCTAGCAGCTCGCCCATTCAGGCTCTAGTATAATTACATTAGAAAATATAGTTAAATAATTGCACATCTGATTAATAAATTTGTTACTGATCAATATTTAATATTGCATAACAATAAAGAACTAATAATCCATTAATTAAAATAATTTTGTTCTTAAATTTAACAAGAATTACTCACATGTATACATATTTTTGATTTAAATTGGAAAATTTGGTTGTTTATACCGAAATAATCTTTCATCGTCCCTTACATTCAATAAATTTCTGTCTTTTCATTAGCAATCCCTTTAATTTCCACCACACTTTGTGCAGTCCACCAGAAATTTTATCGAAGCCTCTGATAAATTATTGCAATGAATTCATCTCAATCAATGGGGTAAAATTTTTTATTTTTCCAGTTTTCCCGGAATGTTATGTGGAGAATGTGAAACTCGAAATCCTTTTCATCACTTGGAGAATAGGATTCCTGAATTCTTTCGTACCTCATGAATGCTTTTGTAAACCATCATTCTTATGAAGTTGGGAATGGAGTTTTTCTAAAGGAAGATGGATTAAATGATATGTCCCTTTTATTTACTAATATTTTGAGCAACAGTGATTAACAATTGTCCTTTTTACAATTGATAAAATAAAATTTGTACTGTCAAATTCTAAAATTAAAAATTTTATTAAATTTTAAATTAAAGATCAACATTTAAAGACAACTTTAAAAATATTTTAATAATGCATATTTTTTTTTTTTCATGTACTAAAATATTTATGATTATAACTGTCGACCTATTTGCCCCTTCCCCCATGTTTATTTATAATTTAAAATGGAACCACCTTTTCGATGCATCAACATTGCTATTTAAAAGAAACATCCCAGACAAATTTAGACTTTCTTTCGAACTTAATTGAGATATATTTTTATTAAATTCCTACTATTAGTTCACACTCTCCCTATATATATCTTGTTCAAATTTTCAATCCTTCATCAAATACTTTTTATTCAACCACTCAAGTTCAGATACATTTTTTTAACTTGGATGACATTTTTGGATGACACTTGATGTTAATACATTTTTTTTTCAGATATTAATTCATTAATTAAATTAAATTAATTAATTTTAGTTTTTTTTTTAGATTTAAGTTGCATGTATCTAATAATAGATGGCACCAAATGCACGAGGAAAATTACAACTGTATTTGTAAAGGCCTTTTCTGTAATCTAGTGAAAAAAAAAAAGTAGGAATTGACTTTAATTTTTAAATATATTTTGTTGATTTAGAGACTTATTTTGTTCATCCCTGGGGTAAATACTTAGTATTTACCCCAGGGTTAAACAAAATACAGGTCCAAATATTAAGTATTTACCTCAGGATTGAACATACCTGAGTAAGTAATACTTATAGTACCCTAAGTAATATTCAATACCCTATGTAATTTTACTATAAGGAATATCACCCTAAGTAATACTTGTAGTATATTCCACAGACTTAGAAGTGATTTCTTCTAGGTCAGATTCATTGCTAACTAACCCTCGATTTCTGCAAAAAAGGCAAAGTTTAAGAAAATACGTGTGAAACAGTAGAACATAGAGCTATTCAGTTTAATCTAATAAAATTATTTATAGTACCATTTTGAAATAATATGACAACAACTAAATCATTTAACAATATAATGATAGATAATCAAGTGCTGATATTGCACATTTGTACTCTATGTAATTTAATTGAAAACTTAAGCCAAGAACTTTATATCATATTATGTGAACTTATGTGAAAAATTCGTTAAGACTGAACTATGCATAAAAACAAACTATTTTGTGTATTTTTATCTTCTACTACCTTTAATGTATTATTATTATTATTATTATTATTATTACCATAAGGTCTGAATGGCCGAGTGGCTAGCGCTCTGGCGCTCGGTACTACAGGTTTCGGGTTCGAGTCCCGGCGGTGCCATGGATGGGTGTAGTGGTTCGGAATCCACTTTAAACCGTAGGTTCCGGTCTAATAGGTCGGTCTAATAGGGCACCGTAGAACCCGAAACCTGTAGTACCGTAGAGTGCGGGGCATTGTTACTCCGCGGCCGTGGCTTATCTTCAAGTTACACGCGCCCTTAAGGCAAGTATTTCTGTGCAGCACTTGCCTTAAGGCATCCAAAGACAAGCTGTCTCTGTTTGCCAGCTGCATTAGAAAGAAAAAAAAATTATTATTACCATTACTTGTAAGTTAGTAATCTTGAATATCTAATAAATGTATTCAATATATCATGAAATATGTAATTGTCTCATGAATGTATGCAATATGCATGCATATATACATCCCTGAATGTGTGTATTCATCTGAGCATGCATGAATGTATATAATATGACTAATACGCCATATTATTTTTTCGGGCTATATAAGATTTCCTATAAAAATAATAGATTGTTTTCTATCACATATTATTTTCATGCATGAAAAAACATCAGTTTTCGCATTTGCAATTCTTCAATAATACGATTTTATTACTATTATATTAATGATATAATATTATTTATGCCTTGCTATTTAACGAATTTTTTAAATTCGTTAGCGTGTAAAATCAGGGATGGGCAGTAAGTCAAAAAAAAAAAAATTCTGACTCCCAATTCCTGAATTGGATTTTTATACCGACTCGTACCTATATGTGTGCCAATATGTATTTATAAATATGTTTTGTATTAAGGTAAAAAATTATATGTAATCATTTCAAAATTCATTTGTTGTGGTAATATATTTTATATTTGTCCGTTGGAAGGGTACATATGATGGTCACTAGCCAGGGCCGGTTTTAGATGAAAAGAGGCTCTAGGCTATTCCACTTATGAGACCCTTTCACCTCCCATTTTTAAGTTTGTAAATTACTTATTATGTTTGTTTTTCATTTGTGTAGAATTTAATCTTATTTTCAATTCAGTGTTTTAGTGTGTACTGTTTTTAGAATAGTGTAATTCTAATTTTTCTTAACACTTTTATGTAGGCCCTCTTGATCTCGAGGCCCTAGGTTGAAGCCTAGTTAGCCTATAGGAAAATTCCGGCCCTGTCACTAACTCTTATCAGATAAAAATCCGATCTGTTCAAAAACTGACCAGTTTCCGTTGGAGACAGGTCTTTCTCCGCAATTGTGAAGGAACATATATCGGTGTTCGTTTTAATTGGCGGGGTCTTACGAAACTTGAATAAAACGAAACTTCATGATCAATAGCGTAAGTTTATTAAGGCAGTTAAGACTTGTGAAGATGTCAAACACTGAGACATTTGTCTTTGATCTCTTAAGGAAAGTGCTGCACCGATGTTACTCACTTAGCACTACCCAGGGTGTACGTGTAGCTTTAAAGAAAAGCTGCGGATGCGGAGTAACAATAACGCCACAACTTCTACGATCATGTTATACCGGAACTTACGATTTAAAGTGGATTTCGAATCACTACAAACATCCATGGCACTGCCGGGACTCGAACCAGAGCTCTGGCCACTTGGCTATTCAGGCAGCGACTTTTGAAATTATCTGTGCTCGATGGGCTGTCTTTCAAACTGAAACAGATTACTTTGGCGGTGGATAGGTTGATAAGCACATGTTTTGGGGAAAATGCACGAAAAGGGCTAGGGCTGATTAAGTGTTGGCATTCACCTAAACCAATGAAAAGGCGAGTGGGAACTCCGGCGATTAATTAATGAAGAGGCAAAAAGGGCATTTGTAAAGACATAAAAAAGGTGTAGGAGACATCAAGAAGGAATGGATGGAGAGACGGAAGACAGAAGAGCGCTAGAAATTCCGTAAGAAGAAAGGCGCCTAGTCACGGATCCCTGCTCTAAGAATTGAGAGAATCAATGACCAAGACAAGAGGCTTCCTGCTAACATTGGTAATGCGGACACTCCAGAAAGAGTGCCATGAACGATTGGCCCCTGCTACCACATCGTCAGACAATGGTAGTAAACTCCATTCGCCATGATACCCAGGTTTACAATGCCGCCACGTCTTACCATCATCAGTATATGTGAGTGAATTTGTTTCTTTTAAGTAAGAAAAACATGGGCGAGAAAACATGGAGTAGCATTATTCTGAGAAGTTAAGACTCATATTTTTTCTAATTTTTGCAGCATATCATATACATATTCAGATATTTGATTAATCCTTTATAGATAATACTTGTGCTAATATGTATGGAGTATGACGTATGTAACTATAACTGTATGACGTATTTAGCTATTTAAATTGTAAATATTAATAGATGCTTTTTTATGTTTATTTAAAATCAATTAATCAATTTATTAAAATCAATTAATTAATTTGCTTTTGATTAATTTCATGTATATGCGCTTCCTTCTCTCTTTTGATTTGTCATGTTGCGAAGCAACTTGGCTGCGCAAGCAGTTGCTAGCATGCTTCCTTCTCCAACGTAAGTCTCTGAAGGCATTCGAATCTGTAGGTTTATTTTGTGGTATGGAGTATTGCGGATTTTTTGGGTATATTATTAAATGGGTTATGGCTGGATTTTTTTAGTGTTTATTGAATGGTCTAGAGTAATAGGATTGTGTGCTCTTTTTCGGTATGAGTTATTGTTATTATGGTACAAAACTTAATTTGCCTAAAGCAACACACTCTCGCCCCCTGACTCTTTATCGTAATTTTATGTATTACGATCTTTACTAATAGGTTTAGAAGAATTTGTGAAATAAATTATTCAATAATTTTTATTAAACACACATATATATATATGAAATAGTTTTGTATAACAAAGTATATTTTGCTACTTTGAAAGTGTAATATTTGTGTTCACTTCAAAGATACGGCTGTTAAAAAATACGTATACCCACAAAAGTAACAGCACAAAAATTAATTGGTACAAACTATTATAGAATAACTTTAGATAAAGAAAAGAAAAAGTTATACATTTTAAGCACGCAGATGCTGTATTTGTAAGATTTTCTTTCATTGTGTATACAAAGCAGTTTTAAGAAATCTCTCAGCACTTGCTTGGTATGCTGCAAAATCAGTCACTTTCTTTTTGTACTGGTTGTATTATTAAATTATACAAATGAATTGCTTCCTTAACAGTTAATTTTACATTAATTCTTTATAGAATAAAAATTATTATTATAAAAAGTCAGGAGACTTTTTAAAAAATGCTTAATTGCCGAATTCTTGCTGCCAATTGAAAACATATGTATCATTATGTTTTGTGTTTGGTTGATTGTTTTTATTATAAATGAATAACTTTCACTTTATTTTATGTATTGAAAAATATTACTTCTAGGAAAGTGTCTATGAAACAAAAAAAAATTTAGAAAATCCAATTACTCGCTGGAGTAGAGTATATTTAAGCAGTCTTAATTTGGACAATTAACTGCCTCGTTTCTACTCTACAATTATGTTTAACATTGGCAACTATCAACAAAAGCCATGTTATAAAAAATCGTTACAACTATTTCGAAATTATTTTCTCAAAAGGATTTTCACAATAATAATTGACGAATATATACGATTTCTTTGGTTCGAATTCATATATTTTGCTTACACATTTATTTAAATTGTAGTTTAAAAAAAATCTAAATTATAAACACTTCATATCTAGGACATAATAAAATTATTTCGGTATACAAGTGGCATCATAGGAATCAATAGCTCCAGGGAACGCAAAACAAAACAAAAATATGTTTTGACAAAAATTAATCTTGTTCAATTTACTCTCTTAAATAAATGACTTTTTTATTCGTAAAATAAATTGATTTTCATATCTAAATGGAAAATCTCTTTTAAATTACTTAGATATAAACAAAAGATTTTTAAGTTGACAGGTTTTCTACTCAAGAATAGCTTGTCAGATAATGACAAAACTTAAAATCGATTTGTTAAATTTAGACAATAGTTCATAAAACGCTGTAAATAAAGTTTTAAAACGAGGATATCAATATCTGACCTGTTATTTTTCAAAAACAATTGTGACAGCAATTAACATAAAACTTCAATTAATTCATAAAATAAAGGAATAAAGAACCGTTTTAATTGAAATTTTTAAACGATATATATTTCAAATTAAATAAACTATCCATAAAATAAAAATTAGAATGATAACTAGAACTTAACGATATTCATTACATGCATCATTACTCATAAAGATTAGAATCGAATTTAAAAGTAAAAAATTCTATTCTCCTACAAACACCCGCACGCGGCCATTCAGGCCAATATTATAGTTTTACCAACTATTTAATGAAAATGTAAACATCTGGTTTAAAGGCGGAAATGGACGAGTCGATTATTTATTAGTGGTGCTAGTCAGATATACATAGCATAGTGCAATTTTAAAAGAAAATGTTTAACAATTATTTAGAGGCTTAAATTATTACTTTTTTGCACTGAAAACCCTCCTAAAATATCTTTTACCCTATCACACCACTGTCTTTGAATTTATCTGACTTGGAAACCTGGCTTGGATTGTCGCTCTACGGTCATCTTGTGCTCACTTTAGGCTACATAGACCGGGGCCTACAGTTTAACGGTTACAGATACAGTTTAGCCTTGGCAAACCATGGGCTGTTTCCCCTAATTAAAAGATTAGTTTAATTTACTTTGTCTCTCTACAGTTATTTTGTGTACACTTTGGGCTAATTTGGCCGGGACCTACAGTTTAACATGGATTCCAAACCCCTCACAAACATCCATGCCACTGCCAGGATTGTAACCTGAAGCCAGTGGTACCAAAGGCCAGAGTACTAGCCAATTAGAAATCAGACCTTGGCGACTTGGCAAAGTTCCATGCGATGTCTGGCAACATTTAAAAATATATATATTGCTTTGTTTTTGATTAAGTAATCAAAAAGACTAACGGATAAATTAAAAAGGATTAATTAATCAAAAAGACTTTTTAATTCTCAAAACTCACTGTCTACTATAACAAACCTCAGTTCTCAACAATCAAAAGAATGAAATCCTTCGGCGGTTTTTCGCAGCTAACAAAATTCCTCAAAAACCCCTCCTAATGACTGTTTGCAGTGCTTTAAATTCTTCTCAAGCCCACAATCAGGATGCAGCCAGTAAAAGAAATCCCTTTATTCGATCGACGAATGCAGTTGAAACGATCTCGTTTACAAAAGAAATGCGTCCATCGGACCGTGCAATCAGTGCTTGCATTTCGGCGGCGATATTCGGTAATAAAGATTCCTTTTCAGTTGACTCGTGGTGGATGCACTGCGATTCCGAGGAAAAGAGAGGGATTCTTTATTTTTTTTACGTGAATGCAAAACAGAAATTTGTTCAAAAAGGGTTGGGTTGGTTCCTCAAAGACTACTTTATAAATTTCCTCTTTTGTAATGAATCTAGATTCCTCAGCATCAAAGCCCATCTAAGTATGTTGGGTTTTTTTTATCTATTTTAAAGTTATTCTAACTGCAAAAGAAAATGTTTATCTAAGGGTTAAAATCTAAGTTTTTTATTTTATATTGATTCCAGTCGAAAAAAAAAATAGATTTTTGTTTTACTGACCAAAAACATTCTACTGAACGAACTTTTCATCAAGGTTTCATAGTTTTTTTTTTAATTGCGTAGAGGACTGGGACGTATTAATCATGTCCCTGTTAGCATCCCAAAAGGGCTGCACCTACGAACGCTGTTACTCATTTAGCACTACCTAGGGGGCGCATGTAGCTTGAAGATATGCTACGGACACGAGTAACACTACCCCCAAATCGCGCAAAGATCCTGTTTGACAGTCAGCTCTTGTTTAAAGTGGATTCCAAACCCCTACAAACAGCGCTTGCATTTCGCCTGCGATATTCGGTAATGAAGATTCCTTTTCTGTTGACTCGTGGTGGATGCACTGCGATTCCGAGGAAAAGAGAGAGGGATTCTTTATTTTTTTTTACGTGAATGCAAAACAGAAATTGGTTCAAAAAACTTTTCTTTAAAGACTACTTTATAAATTTCCTCTTTTGTATTCAATTTAGCTTCTTCTGCTTTAAAACCCATATAAGTATGTTGCTTTATTTTTTATTTATTGTAAAATTATGCTAAATTGGAAAAAAAAAATGTCCTTGTAATTCTATTTATTTTATGTTCATTCCAGTCGAAAAAGAAATAGATTAGTGTTTTACTGACCAAACAAATTCTACTGGCAATGAAAAACGAACTTTTCAACAAGGATAATATTTAATTGAAAGTATTGAAATAATAATGAAACGTTAGACGTTACTGAATTAAAGAATCTCAACATACCATTTAACGCTCTGGCACTCGGTGTCACAGGTTTTGGGTTCGAATACCGGTAGTGCCATGGATATTTATAGTGGCTCGGAATTCATTTTAAACCGTAGGTACGTCCCGATCAAATGTGATTGAAGAACGTTGTAGGTGTAGTGTTTTTCGCGTCCGTAGCATATCTTCAATCTACACGTGCCTCCTGTGTAGTGCTAAATGATTAACAGCGTACAGCCGTTGCTTATGTCATAAAGATTAACTATCTGTATATTGCCAAATGCATTAAAACAATAACATTATTACAGTTTTCGACTATTTAAGGGAAATTCATACATACTGAAGAGTCGATGACTTTTATGTGGTGCTAGTCAGATATGCACAGCACAATGTAATTCTAAAAAAAAAAATTCAACAGTTGTTGGGGAGGCTTAAATTATTACTTTTTTTGTACTGAAAACCCATCCTAAATTATCTTTTACCCTATCACAGAGCGGTGTTTTTAATCTGTCTGACTTGGCGACTTGGCAAAGTTTCTCGAGATTGCTGGTCAAAAATATTGCTTTGTTTTTGATTAATTAATCAAAGAGACTAAAGAATCAATTAAAAAGATTAATTTATCAAAAACTTAATTGATTCTTAAAATTCACTTTCTACTATAAGAAACTTCAGTTCTCAACAGACAAAAGAATGAATTCATTCGGCGGTTTTTCTCAGCTAACAAAATTCCTCAAAAATCCTCCTAATGACTGTTTGCAGAGCTTTAAATTCTTCTCAAGCCCACAATCAGGATGCACAGCCAGTCAAAGAAATCCCTTTTTTCGATCAACGAATGCAGTTGAAACGATCTCGTTTACAAAAGAAAATGCTTCCATCGGACCGTGCAATCAGCGCTTGCATTTCGTCGGCGATATTCGGTAATGAAGATTCTTTTCAGTTGACTCGTGGTGGAGGCTCTACGATTCCGAGGAAAAGAGAGAGATTCTTTATTTTATTTTTATAAGTGAATGCAAAACAGAAATTGGTTAAAAAAAGGGATTGGGTTGGTTCATCAAAGGCTACTTTATAAATTTCCTCTTTATATTCAATTTAGTTTCTTCAGCATCGAAGCCCATCCAAGTATGTTGCATTTTTTTATTTATTTTAAAGTTATACTAATTGCAAAAGAAAATGTCGTTGGATTTGGTTTATTTTATATTGATCCCAGTCTAAAAACGAAATAGATTGGTTTTTTACTGGCCAAAAAAAAAGTCTGCCGGCAATGAAAAACCTAACTTCTCACAAGGATAATATTTTATTCGGAGTAATGATATAATAATGAACTATTAGACGTCACTGAATTAAAGAAACTCAACATACCTTTAACGCTCTGGCACTTGGTGTCGCAGGTTTTGGGTTCGAGCACCGGTGTTGACATGGATGTTTGTAGTGGTTTGGAATACACTTTAAACCGTAGGTCCATCCCGATCTAATGTATTCGTTAAGCGCTGTAGGGGTAGTGTTTTTCGAGTCCATGACATATCTCCAATCTACACATGCTCCCTGGGTAGTGCTAAATGATTAACAGCGGTGCAGCCGTTGCTTATAGCATAAAAGATTATTTATCTCTGTATTGCCAGCTGCATTAAAACAATAACAATATTACACTTTTAAGTGACTATTTAGTGGAAATTTAAACATGCGATTTAAAGGGAAATGGAAGAGTCGATTATTTATTAGTGGGCTAGTCAGATATGCATAGCACAATGCAATTTTAAAAGAAAAAAGTTTAACAGTTACTGAAGAGGCTTAAATTATTACTTTTTTGTACTGAAAACCCCCCAAATTTTCTTTTACACTATCACACCGCTGCGTTTGAATCTGTCTGATTTGGCGACTTGGTTTGGTTTGTCGCTGTACTCTCATCTTGTGCACACTTTAGGGTAATTAGACTGAAAGTCGACTGACTGTTAGTAGAACAAACATCCATGCCGCCGCCAGAATTCCAACCTGAAGCCTGTGGTATTAAAGGTCATAGTGCTAGCCAGAGCGTCGCCATCAGGACACGTCTTAGCGAATTGGCCAAGTTTCATAAAATGTCTGGTAACATTTTGAAAAAATACTGTTTTTTTAATTAATTAATCAAAAGGCTAAAGGATTAATTAATTAAAAGGACTTCTTTGATTCTTAAAATTCACATTCTACTATAACAAACCTTAGTTCTCAACAGTCAAAAGAATGAAGTCATTCGGCGGTTTTTCGCAGTTAGCAAAATTCCTCAAAATCCCCTCCTAATGACTTTTTACAGTGCTTTAAATTCTTCTCAAGCCCACAAACAGGATGCACAGCCAGTCAAAGAAATCCTTTTTTTCCATCGACGAATGCAGTTTAAACGATCTCGTTCACAAAAGAAACGCGTCCATCGGGCCGTGCAATCAGCGCTTGCATTTCGCCGGCGATATTCGGTAATGAAGATTCCTTTTCAGTTGACTCATTGTGGTGGATGCACCGATTCCAAGGAAAAGAGGGGCTTCTTTTTACTTGAATGCAAAACATAAATTGGTTCAAAAAACTTTTCTTTAAAGACTGTTTTATAAATTTTCTCTTTTTACATTGAATTTAGTTTCTTCAGAAGATAAGTATGGGGATTTTATTTATTTATTTTAAAAAAGCATTCTACCTTGCAAAAGAAAATGTCATTGAGTGTCTATTTATTTTATTATTGATTGGTTGTTTTTTATTGACCAAAAAACGCTACCGGCAATGAAAAATTTCATCAAGAATAATATTTTATTGAAAGTAATGAAATAATAATGAAATGTTAGACGTTATTGAATTAAAGAAACTCAACATACTATTTAGCGCTCTGGCATTTGGTGCCACATGTTTTGGGTTTGGGCTTTAATCTACAAGCGCCCCCTGTGTAGTTCTTAATGTTTAACAGCAGTGTAGCAGTTGCTTATGACATAAAGATAATTGTATTGCCAGCTGCATTAAAACAACAATATTATTACAGTTTTACCAACTATTTATTAGAAATTTAAATATCCGGTTTAATAACAAAAATTAACGAGTCGATTATTTATTAACGGTGCTAGTCAGATATGCACAACAAAATGCAATTTGAATAAGAAAGTTTAACTGTTATTGAGGGGCTTAAATTATTACTTTTTTGTACTTAAAGCCACTCCCTAAATAATCTTTTTATTCTATTACACCGCTGTCTTTTTCAATCTGGACTGACTTGTCGACTTGGTTTGGTTTGTCGCTCTTACGGTCATCTTGTCCACTTTTTAAGCTAAATAGACCGGGACCTACAGTTTAACGACGATTCCGAACCCCTCACAAACATCCATGCCACAGCCGATATTCGAATCTGAAGCCAGTGGTACTGGGGCTGAAGCGCTGGCCAATTCGAAATCAGACCACGACTTGGCGAC
>BPLR01018495.1:0-41894 GCA_021605095.1 Caerostris extrusa | reverse complement strand
TACTTAACATGGAACTTGATTGCTGTTTTGGTTTTTGGAGCTCGTCGATAGCTTTTATTTTGTTCTTCGCTTACTGGATAGTTACTAGCAAACTGAGTGTGTTTTTTAGTGAAGTGTCTCTCTAAATTTTATTTCTTATTGTGTGCGAGTTTTTCGTGGCAAATGAGACAAGTTGGAAGGCCATCTGAGTTGCATATGAAAGCGAATGACTCCGTCCAATCCCTATTTTTTTAATTTCGGCAAATATTAGATACTTAGTTTACGAGTAAAGGTATTATGGCCAGCTATGCCGAAATCAATGAAAATTATATATGTGTGTGTACATACATAACTTTGAGAAGATAATTCGCTACTAACTTTTTACTTGAAACAACAAACTATACGTCACAGCCAAAGCACTGATGAAGACGCCAAGATGTCTTTGCGTCGAAAAACGAATTAAAACCTAGATAGAAACATCCGACGACGGCGTCATTCGAGAGCTTCCGTTGAACAGACGACAGTGACGACGCTTGTTACTGAGGAGGTGTGCGGTAAAAAGCGAGTACAAATGGCTGAGAGATAGAATGGGTGCCTAATCCTCGTTAATCGAATCATAATGATTTTTAAATGTTTTTTTATTAAATAAACAATATTTGCGTATGGAACTAAAGAGCCGCAGATTTACATCCAAAGAGCCGCATGTGGCTCGCGAGCCAGGTTGCCGACCCCTGGTCTAGACTTTATTATTACTTTCCTTATTCTTTCAAACTTTTATTTTAATACGTCTTATATAATAAAGTCAGTAAAACAACACCATTAACCTCAAGTGTTGATAGGTTACTGTTACAATAACTACTGTTACATTCTGTTACAATAGCCATAAAGACCGTTTCTAAAATATAACTTCAACACAAACAAATAATACAATAAAATCCTTAATCTCTAGCTTCCTAATCACCTTGGGTTAACCATGAACAGTCGTGAGGTAAAATTTTGGATAAAAGCATGTATTATTATGCTAAATAATAAAAAAAAATTATTAATTTATTATTTTTTATTTTTTAAAAATACTTGATCTCTGATTGAAATAAATCAGTAATATCTGAAAGTAATTATAAATATCTTTTTATACTAATATATTGTTATAATTACTGTTTTGTTCGGGAATTTATAATTTAAAAAAAATAATAGTCATTCTATTTTGAAATATTTTTTCCATTTAAATGCATGAAAAACATTTTTATGAGACATATTATATTGTTTTCTGTAAATTTGAGATAACATCACTTTTTTGAATAGTATATAAACATAATCAAGATAGAACATTGTACAAAATAAACAAAAATTGATTAAGTTTTGCAAAATAAAATTTAAGTAACAGTAATTAAAATTTTTATTTAAATAATAAATATGTATTTTTATATTATTAAGTAATTATTTTTATTTAAAATTGATTATTTATCACCTATTTATAATACACCAAGGCAGTCTTTTCACATTCAACAATTAATAATAATGTTTATTTGTCAATAAAAAAAATATTTAAAAAATTATTTTTATTATTATTTCATAAAATCACAAAGTGTTTTTATACCATAACTGATATTTGACGTTTAAAATTGAAATAAATTTAAATCAATATATATCAATAGTTTTCAAGAAGTTTTATCAGCTTAAACGCAAAAAAAACCATTAGCTATTTCTCAAAGACTATGCTTAGCTATAAGTCAACATTAGCCAAAAAATATATTTATCCCCAAAAATATTCTTAATAATAAATTATTTTTCTCCAGAAATTTATGACACTAAGTAAAGGATATTGGAAACGATTAACTGTCTAAGAAACAGTGAAATAATTTTCTCCTGAATAACGACAGGGCAGAAAAAAATCCAATATGTTTCATAAAAATGTCTCACTAACACATTTTTCTTTTCTGCTTTTGTTTAAAAGGTAACAGCTGAGATGTGAGGAGAGTAGCACAGAATTTTTAAGGAACTCTGCATTCGCCGCAAATCAATCTACTGTAGAACGTGTTTGACTTTAATTAAATTTCACTTTATCGTCACAAAATCAATTTTCCGTGCCCCTAAACTTAAAATTCTCCTGATTACTTTGTACCCATTTCCTAAGTTTGGTGAAAGTGAATTAAAGTCATTTGAAGTTAATCCCACGATCTTTTAATTTTGTGGTTAATTTCAAGTTTCAAATATGGTATTTGTTTATTTATTAATTTCTTCTTTCTATCAGAGTTTCCTAATTAAAATGCAAGTATGATATAAAGCAAGGATAATAGAAGGCAAAGTTTTAATTGATTGTTTTTTATATCATTACTAACAATCAATTTTCTGAAAAGCAGCCTTCTTTGAAATATGAGAAAATTATAATTTTTTTTTAAATTTATTCTTCAGTCATAAATATCAATATTAAATTGACGTATTTAAACGTAATTATTTTATTTTTTTATTCTAAAGATATATATATATGGATGTTAAAAAAAGAGAATAGTTCAAAAGTATATACACCCACAGCAGAAAATAATTTAAATTTAATCTTGGTTATCTTATGCTAGTCGTATTTTTAATATTTTAAATTTATCAAAATTAATTTTCATTATAATATATTTAACAATTTTAATTATCGTTTCCAACAGCTGAAGAACAATCAGAAAAAAAGTAAATTATGAAATTTCTATTTTTTGGAGATTAATGAAATTTTGCAAAATCTTAAATTAAACCAGATGTAAACTTTTGACTGGCATACATAGGATTATTTCTGGTTTGAAAATATGAAAAAAAAAGGAAACATACTGAAAAACGTAGTATCTCAGTTGAATAAGTGAACGACATAAATATAAAATGTGATCGATGAAATCAATGCTCCTGGACAAAAGGGAATTATCCCAATTGACATAAAAGACCATTTACAGTTCAAAAATGGTGGATTAAGATGGACTAAGCACAGGAGGTGGATTAAGTATAACATATTTCTCACAAGAACACCCCGAACATACACCCGGTTCCGTTAACATACCCGGATTAACGGAAATCTCGGATTAAAGTCAGCAGAAAAGGCTGGCAAATCCAAACACATAATAATCTCTTCACGAAGGCAATTCGTCACCTCCCGACGTATAGTCTAACATTATCGTCTTATAGATGAAGGATTCCTCAACCGCACCTGCGCAACGACGAATAACTGAATCAAGGATTTAGTATCTATTTAATTAATCAATAACATTCTGTGTTAAAATGTTGCCAATGACCCATTTAAAGTTATACTTGCCGATACATGCACGGAGCGCACTAAATATGTATCTTTTATACACATGGAATGCTAGAAGATTCCTCGATCCAGCTATTACAAAAATCGTGTTGATTCAATTTGGACAGGAAATCTAAACTCATCAAAGAACACAGAACTTTTTGCAATTCTACGCCTATGGATGTTTGCTTGATCAGTAAATGTTTCATTTCGATGGCAAAGTGGGCGGTATACACACAATGCTTGGTGTCTTGCACATTGTGTCTTGAAATACAATACTTCTTTATCAAGCCTTCTACATGTAATACCAACCTTTTAAAGCCCTTTCGAAGATAAGATCTGAATTAGGCTGGTGTATGTGCTCTATGCCTTCTTATCTGACCCATCTGCTGTTATAGGTCGAAAGTTTTACCGTCTAGAAGCTCTGTTCTTAAAAACGTATTTCAAAATGTACGAATTAGAGATAGACTCATTATGGTTTTATACCTACATTTTAGCGTTCTTCTAACAGAAAACACAAGGGATTTCAAAAACAAATTTTGGCCACGTGTCCAAGAATGTTATGTAGCAGCAGTTCTAACAATTTGCAAATCCTATTCTGAAGCAGCCTTTGCTTTTACTTATACTGCATAATACATATGAAATTACTGATTTTTGTCTGAATAATCGCAATTTTTCTGAAGTTTTCTTACTTTTTTGGATACAAGTACATTGTATAATTTTTTTATTACATTATTTTATTCAAAAATTATAATTTCTTTTCATTATTTTAAAGAACGACAAAAAAAGCATTATATTTGTCAACAAAAATGCAACACCTTTATGGACTTACTTATTTTAATTTTAATTATTTTTTGTTTTTTAATTAAATGTATTCATTTTTTTTATAGAAATTTATATATATTAGAATGTTATATAACTAATTTTTAGTAATCAACACATTTTTAAAGGAAGCAAAATAAATAAAAATCACTTAATTTAAATCATAAAATAATCATTAAATTGCATCAATTTGGTATAAATTACAAGCTAAAATAAATTTTGGAGAGCATATATCACAAAAAAAAACAAGAAATATAAAGTCACATAGTAAATAGCAACTAAAATAATAACAACAAGCTAATAATATGCTAATAAATTGTAAAAGTTTTAATGCTTGGTTTTAGTTAATTTTCTTTTTTTAATATTTCAGTGCTTTTGAAAATGTTATTGTAATTGGTAGCAAAATAATACTTTAAAATTTCCAGCGTCAATTACATTTTATAATAAGATTTTTATTTGTTTTTATCACAGAAATAATGACATTTTTTTATTATCTACCTCAGCCATTGTAGTCATCGTACAAAGGAAGCAATGGAAGAATTAGATGCTAATGCCATTTACTTTTCATTCATGACATACTAAAAAATAATATGCAAATTCTATTGTAAAAATAAGAGTTTCAATTATTTTCAGAGAGAAAATTATTTGGTGAATTAAAGAACTTTATTTTAATTTGTTGTTGTTTTCGATTTTTAATGCAATTGAGTTTCCAAATATTTTGATAAGTTGAAAAAAACATTGGAATGGAATTTTTCAGATAGTTTTGAAAGAATAATATTTTCAATTTACGAATATAAAGTTTAAATCATAGGAAAAAGGATTATTCAGAAACTATGGTTCAACAATTTATTTTAAGAAAATTGTATATGAAAATCATGTATATTTCAAAAAAATTTTTAAAAGAATAATTCAATTATTGAAAATTTGAATTTCATGAAGTAAACCTTATAGGCGTAGTACAATAAACCGAATTTAATCATTCAAACTGAACAATTTGTTAGTGTGGAGAATAAATAGATACTCATGAAATAAACTATTTCAAATGCATGCTATATTTCTATTGGAACCATGCTTAACATCAAACTATTTACCATAATGCATTCCTTTATTTGGTTTCTGAAGACTTAAGAGTTAACAATTACTTTACTCTTGATATTTGCAATTAATTTAATCAAAATAAATACTAATGTCAGTAAAAAAAAGAAACTATTTGAAACTTGTTTTATCAGGTCCTTAACTATTTATTGTTTATATAATTGAAACACGGCATAAACTAAGTATTGATGTTGATCATCACTTCCTTTCATTATATTTTTAAATGTTTTTCCAGGAAAATGGTGTTTAATACAAAAAGCAGTATGGGGACCCCATTGTGTAAAAAATAGAAAACATAAAGAAACAGTTTAGAATCTATTTTCTTGCGCTATTATGTGATAAGCTTACGATGTTCAATTATTTACCAAAATAAAGAAGGTTTCTTTTTTTTTGTCATCTCAAATACTGTCAAGAAACTGTCAGGAATCTCACTATGTCAGAGATGAGATATTTACTGTTTGTTACACATGAATTACTCACACCAAGTATTTGGGATTTATTTATGCCATGGTTATAGTAGTATTATTTAACAAAGATCATAAATACATTTTTCACAGATTTCTTCTGCCATTCCATTTTTGTTGTTTGTATCAGTTCCATTCTGTAGAAATAATATTACAACATTTCAATTCCATTATTTTTAATGGAAAAACCGATTTTTTTCTTTTTTTTTCTAGTGGTTATTTTGAACAGATGAAATGTTGTAGATAACCCACAGTCACTTTAGAGTGGTGTGAGTCTAGTGAATATTTTTATAGCCTCAATGCAAGAGCCTCTTGACGTTTGTTGATGAGTTCTATTGATAGAAGATTTTTGATTGCTAGATGATATATTTTTGATTTTGATTAAGGTTTGTTGTTTCTTGTGACTAAGATTGTTTTATTTTTGATTATTCAAAGAAGGTCTTTGAGTCATACTTAACAGATTAAACAGTTTGCTGAAATACAAGTTTCTATCAACAAATTTGATACTGCCTAAAGGCGGCATGTAATATATTTTATCTATGCCTAATTACATATGCTTATAATTAACCTATTTATAAATAACCCTATTTATGCCTATTTTATCTACGCCTTTTACAACCTAAATATAGATAAATAAAAAAACCTAAAACAATAAGATACAATGTACAAAATATTGATTAGCAGACCTACGTGCATTGCTAAACTGTTGTTCTCATTGTGCCTTTTGTGTTTATGTAAATCAAAAGTTCGTCACACAAATAAATAAGGCAATGTGAGAATTGATTGAAATTTAATATGTGTTTTGTAATGTTATTATTAAGTAAATACAAAAGGAAACTAAAAGGATCATTTATAACAGGAAATCCTAAAATAGAATACTGGTGTAACATGTTGTTGGAGTCAATTGTAAACAATTACTTTTAGTTATTTCTCTGTTTATTTTTATACTCTATCACAGCACTCATTTATTCTTCCATGTGATTTGCCAGGTCTTTTCAGAATTTTGCATATGAATCACTTTCCTACCATACTGAATATTTTTTTAAACTATTCGCTACTATCTTCATTATCCAATTTGATTCATGGTAGTTTGTTTGCAAATTATGTACGTGCTAAAATTTATATGCTAGTGCTAAAAATGGTTTTCCAAAGTTAATAGAAAAATTTTTAAAATAAATGCAATATAATCTACCGGGCCGATGTACTTTTCATAAAATAATAGTAGGTTGAATAATTTAAAAAAATAATTTTTAAAAAAATCTGTAAATCTCTTGAAAATTAAAAAATTTTAAACGAAGATATTTAGTTTCCGATACTATATTTAGAATTTAATGTAAGAACAAAACAATTAACAATTAAAAAAATAAACTGTAGATTTTATAAAAGAGCCGTGAAAGTAATTAAAAAAAAAAAAAAGTTTCAGCGAAAATGTAAAAAATTGAAAGAAGTGAAGGATCTGAAAAATCCCACTTCTTCAAAACAATACCCATATATTTTATTGGTTAAAATAGTGTTTGATGAAAATTTATGACTGAACCCAGGTGCACTGATAATTCTGTTTTTATGTTGATACACAAAGTTGATATTTTTGTTTTGGAAACAATATTTTTATTTACTTATATAAGCAATGTTCTTCATTGCTTATATAAATTAATAAATTATATGTTTTAAACATTTAAATATTGAAGTTTATAGCGAATTTTTCACAAATATATTATTGCATTTTTTCACTGAAAGAAATAGATAAAACCTAAAAGTATGAATTATTTGTATGTTTACGTAAACTTATTCTCAGTCCAATTTGTCTTTTATGAGGCAAGAGTGCTTTATTAATATTTTAATTATTTTTTTATTTTAAATGTATACAGAATTTAAAAAATAGTTATTATGATATAATTTTTCCGAGCTAGCGAAACCAAATTTACTTTCTCTTATTATAAACAATCTGTAAATGTTTATCTTAAATACGATGTTGGCTTTCCTCATCATTCCTTCTTTTATAGCTTTTCCCTTATTGGAAAACTTCATCAAACTCATGATCACTATAAATAATATAGATCTCTAGATTAAATTTTCATTCATTTCTTTAATGTATTCAATTCGTTTCAATAGAGAGTTAGAGAATTTTTAAAAGTAGTTAAAACGTTTTGAGCCATCATAAATGTAAATCCTATCTCAGCTTTCATTAACTGTATTTTCTTATTAATTGTGCATCTACAAATTAGGTTCTTACTAAACATAGTTCTCATAACAGGAAATATTTTTATGCATATTTTGTTATGATTATTAAATGGAGGAATTTCAATACTTTTTATTGTATTTCAACAATTAATTTTGATAAAGTTTGATCATAAGTGCAAAATGTAACTATATCAGTTGAATTAATTTATTTACATTTAAAAATTAGTTCTATAAAAAAATAAAATAACTGCAATATGTACTCTTGAAAATACCCATTATAGAAAAAAAACTGCAATAAGAAAAAATACTTAAGTACTTGAGGATCATGATCTGAATGAACTCCATTTAATTTTCAGAAATTTGGTCAGAAACCAGATTTTTGTTTAATATTACATTTAAATTTGTAGTAATATTTTCAAAACCTATCAAATAATATTTAATCTTGAAGATTAAAATATCTTTCTTTAAAAATGTTTTGGACAAATTTTTTAAAAAAGCATTTATTTATTATAATAAATTTGAAGTCATTTACAGCAGTTTTGATCTGTAGATTTGCTTAGGAATCATTAATTTTTAATTTTTAATTGAAATGATTAAAGGTAACCCAATGATTACTTATGAGTTAGTTAACTTAAATATTTAAAGTATTAAATATCAAACTATAAAATATCTTCCAAAGGACTGAATGGAAAAAAAAACAGGAGCTAGAATAATTAAGTTTATAATTTTTTTTTTTTTTTTAAATGTTGAACTTTTTCAAAATGTGAAATGATTTTCAGATTTTTTTTGTTCCTAAAAAGTTATATGGTTCCTCGAAAATAAAGGGAAAAAATGAAAACTAAAGTACATTTAATAGAAGTTAAATATACTATCCTTAATTATCTGCGTGAAAAAAATCAGCCTAAAAATATTTTTGTGCACTTTATCTAAAAACATAAAATAATATTTTGCTCTTTTAAATACAGAAATGACTTGCTTTCTATTGGAACAAAGAAAGCATCCGAGGGGGTTCGAAAATTAATGAACCCCTAAAATCGCTCACATGCATTTATCATCCACTGCGCAGTTTAAAGTAGTGCTTGTCCATAATGGGCTTCACTTTATTTACTTGAATGACCAAAGTTAACTTATCGAATTACGCATTCGATATGTCTATTTAGACAAATAGAGCTATTCATAGGCGCCTCGGCTGTATGAGGAAGCGCATTTCGCTTAAAAGCTCACATCAATATCAAAATAGAAAGGGTAATCTAAAGCATACTCTTGGCTGTCATGCCTGATGTATGCGAGCTGCCGAACAGCTGGAAGCCCGCTATTTAATAAAGAAAGAATTGATGATAAAATATGGGATTCGTTACATGCACCATTGGCAGAATGGAGCGAGGGCTTCAAGCGTAGAATGAAGTTTTAAGTTCTGATTCATTGCTGAGTTCCAAAGAACGGCTTCAGAGAGCAGTGTTTGGTTCGAAGAGGAAGTGTTTTTGTTCTTTAAATGATTTTTAACTTGGATACTTTTGTGTGGTAGTTTTGGTTCAACATTCTTTTAAGTCTTCGGAATTCATCATCTTTCCATTTAGGCTAGGCTGGCTATCCTAGAATTTCTCTTGGTTTTGTATTTCTGTTTATATATTGGAAATTCTTTGTCATATCCGATATATATGTAATGTTGTCTTTTTAAAGTATGTTTACACATGTGTTAAATCAAAAGTAAATTCTATTGTTGTTGTAAATAAACGACAAAAAAAATCTATATGTTTTTTTTTTTATTTTGTGCATCTATTTTAACAAACAGACCCAATTTCAATCACCATTTTGCACTATTTTAGTCACCTTATCTATATAAAAAAACACATTTTAAAACACATCAATATTAAAATAAGTTATACTCAATGAATAAATTTAATGCCTACAATTAGCTTTCAAGAGGGCTTAAGCAAGATATCACAAAAGAAAGACGCTTGTAAGAGGGCAAAACATGTTTTCTTTTTCTACAAAATTTTAACAATGTCATTTAAGTTATGTTGTGTGAAAAGTTCGTAGAAAAGTCTTGTAAAAGATATGGAAAAGTTTCGTTTTTTTTTTTGGAACAAAAAATAAAATGTAAAATATTGATATTTTTGTGTGATTTCTTATTGTTTTTTTTTTCTATTTAGGAATTGAACTGCTATATTATTATATATCTAATAATGTCTCTTATTATTAGAAATAAGTAGGTATGATTTCAACAATGATAGTGTTTGTAATCACTTTGCCTCTATAGTTTCACTGCTTTTGAAAATTTCAGTGTTTCTCCCTTGTACTACAAACATGAACATACAGTAAGCCTCAAGAAGTCCTTCTGCAAGAAATTAATTTTCTATCTAAACCACGAAACCCTTACTAAAAGTTCGATAATTTTCTCTCTAAGTCATGTTAAATATGAAAATAAAGATATGCAAGAAACATAAATGATTGTTTATAATATACCTGAATGTTTTATTTTCTCAAAATATTTGAGCACCCCATTAAAAATATTAATAGGTGTATTTAATTTGAACAATATAATATTTCTCATTTCATGTTGTGTATATAATTTTCAACATCATTTCTTAGGTGTCAGGATTATGTTTTGTAATAAATTTCTTATATAATGTGTGTCATTTAAAAATAAAAATAATACACAATATGATGTTTTACGTTAATATAAATCTTTCTCTTATTTATTTATCCAACAATTTTTACTAATGTATCTATTCATTAAAATGTATCAAGTAATATAATAAGAATTTGTAGCACAAAAGAAAGTAAACAAATTGTTTATTCATAAAGTTAAGATAAATCAATTAAATGAAGAAATAAATATACATTTGAACGAAATAAATTTAGTTGTCTAAATAATACGAATAATAATTTTAAAGAAATTACGATTTAGATACAGCATAAATTGTTCAAGTAGAATTAAAAAAAATAATAAGACTTAACGAGACTAAAGAAAACCTCATAAAGATTCAAGACAACATCGATTATGAACCATTGAAGCCATAAGACATCATAATAAAAAGCAAAATTGTCGAAAGAATATCGGATGGCTTTTATATTTAAATTTCCCTTCTTATGAAGAAAAGAATTTGGAAATCTTTTACCAAAACTTATTTGATAGTATTCTATTCTAAAGTTGAGTTAGAGAAGTGGAAATAATGACCCCTGCAAGAATTTCAAATCATGTTCCATTAGCATATGCATTCCACAACTAGAGTAAATAATTCATAAGAGGAAAAATAAGTATCTTCCTTCAAAATTCAAATCTCAGATCAAAGGAAAGGCATATGCAAAAATAAAATGAAATGAAGTCTGTGTTGCCTTGCACAGTAAATATTCAAACACTCAGAACAAAATATATTTTTCATTTAATATTCATGAGCCCAAGCCAAAAAGATGCGTGGGAAATTTTGATCATTTATGTGTTCGTAACACGTTATTTAAAAAATGGAAAATGGAATATTGCCTTTTGAATGAGAAAATTCGGATCTGAAAATTTTCAGAGCGACAGGGAAATCACAAAAGAGCTTGAATTTCAGGCATATATTTTCGTAAATAGAAGAATAGAATGAAATATGTAACTTTTATCTTTTCAGAATGATTAACGTTGCAGGCTTTATAAGGACGTACAGATGCAATTTATATTTGTTGAGAAGGTAAGTCCCAGTTTAACATTTGTTGAAAAAAAAAATTCTTTGTATGTCACAGGATAAAGAAATACGTATTATACAGGAATGTTCCGTTTTACTAACTCAAAAAAAAAAAATTAAAAATTTGGATGTTGCTGAGATTTCAGAAAAATCAACAGTAGAAAGCAGTTTAATTTTATTTTTTATTATGTTTAGCATAAGTTAAATTTATTTAGTGTATGCAAATATTACGAGATTTCTTGTCAGAAGAAGTTGCTTGCTTTGAACTTCTATCTTAATTTTTTAATTTTTATTCAATTTTTGCTTTACAATATAAATACTGGAGCTGCATTATTGGTGAAATACACTGCATAAATAAATAAAATATTGAATAACTTTTAAAGAGAATTTATTAAAGAGCAAATATTCTAAGACAATGTAAATTATTATTTTATTTATATGTATTATAATAAATAAATTCAAGAATTATATACAAAATTATATTAATGTAACTTAAGTAAAAATTAACTAGATTTACATTAATTAGATTTTTATACGTTTTAGATGTATTTTTAAATAAATATCTTTTTTTCAAATCTTAATGTGAAAATATAGCAGTTTCAGAAGTTTAATAAACATTTACTTATCTAACATTATTTAAGATAAATTAATTTAACTTATAACATTATTAAAATTAATTAGAATAAAATTTAATAGTAGTTAATTAATTTTAACTTATAAGAAAATTTAATTAACTTATTTATAAAAATTATTAAATTATTAAAATTAACAACAACGATTAGTTTTGAAACATACACATAATTATTAATATTATTTTTATTTAATAAAAATTAAATTTTACTTTTATTAGTATTATTAAAATTAACATTTAATAATTAGCATTTTTATTCTTCTACTGAAGTCTCAAATGTGTATAATAATGTACAGTATGATTAATTAAAATGTAATGGCAATTGTTGAAAGAGACAATATGAATGTTTCTTTTCAATTAATTTTTTTTTAACACTTATTAATACTTAACTAATAATATTTAAGAAAATATTAATTAATAACTGTTAATTATTAGCACTTTTCTAATATTTATATATTTTCTAAATTACTAAAATTAACAACGAATATTAGCTTTGAAACATAAATATAATTATTAATATTACTGTTAAATAATAAAGAATACATTTTATTATTATTATTATTATTATTAAAAAAATTAACAATTATTCTTTAAAGGTACAATTTGAGTGTTCTTTTTAAAGTTTTTTTTTCAGATATATCTTCTATAATTTTAATTTTTGAACTTATAAAATATTAAAAAATGGCATCAATTTGTTGTGATTACTTTTGTTTATTTGTTCTTTAAATTTGCATTTGCCTTGCCTGTATTATTATTTTCTTTATAGTTGAACTTTTATTTTAATATGCCTTGGACAATCTCTAATCCCCTTCCAGGAGAAATTTTGAATTTTTCAAATAAAACGACGCTAATAATATCAACTGTTCTTACGTGACACTCAACATTCGTTTACAGTAGTCATCGAGTATATCTCAAATGTAACTCCAGCACACACAAATAATACAGTAGAATAAGTAATCTCTATTTTTTTAATCTACTTGTGTTAACTATGAGCAGCCATTGAGCTAAATTTTGGATAAAGGCATACATTATTTTACTGAACAATAAAAATTATTTATTTTATTATATTTTACTTTTTAAAACAAAAATACTTTGATTTCTGATATAATATAATAAATCATATAATATATAATATAATAAATCAGTATTGTATGAAAGAAAAAGAAAATAAAGAATTTAGGAATACTAACTAAAATAAATGTTTCCAATGCATTAATAAAGGGTTACACATAATAAATTAATTAATTTGTAAATTTCTTGAATAAAATAGAGTAGTTTAATGATGGAAAAAGGGATTCAATATAAAAATTAAATTTTTAATATTTTATAAAATTTAATTATTTATTTTTTTTTAAAGATAAATGGAGAAATAAAACTTTAAAAAATAATGCTAGAAACGATTTTTGATAAAAAAAAATTTCCAATTCTATATTACTCAATTTGGATTCAAATAAACAAAATGTAATTTAAAAATAAATATTAATTAAAAATATCAATTAAATACATTGATGACTATTTATATCTTTTTCTTAATTAAAATACATTTATTTAACCTTTTACATAACTTATCAGGCAGCGCCATAAAAACAATAACCCAATATAAATATATATTTCCGAATTAAATGCCAAATCACTAAAATGTATGTCATGCATTTCCCTTTGGAAATCTATCCTGCATTTCTATTGGCCCAAGATTCCGTATTCACGTGGTCGCACTTGACTAATCAGATTGTGGAAAGCGAAAGTTTGCTTCTTTGCCTTGCACATTCAATTACCGTACCTCACGGGTAGTAATCATAGGAATCCTGAAGGCCACCTAATCCTTTTGATCCTTCGTTAAGAGATACCTTAATTAGTTTTTGCTCAATCTCCTTGCGGATAAATAGGAATTTCTTCCTGGCTAGTTCCGGATTCCGGTAATTCAGTTCACTGCCGTTGTAATGCGGCAAGTAATACTGGGCAGACAGAACAAGGAAGTTAGTTTGAGTTTGAATTTTACGTTTACCTCATTTGAATTTGAATTGTAAAGAGAAGGATTCAAAGTGCCAGAGCAATCAGGGGAATTTTCTCCAGACGGAATGAATGAATGTGAATGGGGTAGACAGCGGATTGTTCTAATTAGATTAATCCACTGAAAATGAATAAAGCCAGTGCTTCATTCATTTTTTATTGTTCGTGTTAATATTTAAATTAACAGTGTTTTGGTGGTAAAGATTTGATATGAGTAATTTAAAATGTTAATGTAGAGCAAAGTGTAATTTATTTGTTTTTGTACAAAGGTGATCAGTGGATTTAAAGAAAGTAATAAAGAATTCAAAATTGCAATAATTTGCAGTTATGAAAAATGCAGTTCAAAAAAATGGAAAAAAGAAAATTAAAAAGGGGTATAAAGAATTTATCAATGTAAATTAAAAGCGATGTTTTTAATGCATTAATAAATGTTTGTACTTTAAAAATCAATTTATTTATAAATTTTCTGAATGAAATGTAATATTTTATTATTATGAAATGGGATTCTAGTTTGAAATATAATTCTGATATAATAGATGAAGAATATATCTTTAACATATTAAAAAATTAATTTAATTTTACAAGAAGTAAATGAAGAAATACAAACTTTAAAGAACATTATTTGTGTCAAGGTCGTCAAACACCCAAGTTAAAATCAGCATTTGTGCATTATAGAGAGAAATTATTGGTTTGGTTTGTCGCTCTATGGATATTTTGTGTGACTAATTAGGTTAATAGGCTAATAACACTGGGATCTACAGCTTAACGTGGATTCCAACCACTAACAAACATCCATACCACCACCAGGATTTGAACTTTTTAAGCCTATGGCACCAAAGGCCAGAGTTCTAGCCAATTGACCATCAGGGGGCATAAGATCTTAGCAGCTCTCTTGTGGGCATTCATGTCGTCGCAAGAACGTAGATTTCAAAGGTTACCATTTTTTATAAATTGGCACATAAGAAAGGTATATTTGAAAGAAGACTTGATGCATGTTTTCCACTTATTCCTCCATACACGAAAAGCAAATTGCATAGATTATAGATTTTCAACTAGATTAGTCAGAAACAGTTATATTTATTGGCGAATAGTTAAACCTAAACACCTATTTTAGGCATATGCTCATCAAGAGAAGATCTAGGACACAGTACCCCACCAACAACTTCGAAAAAGAGATCATTTTGGGGGAGGGGTTTTGGTTTTTAGTGTCTGGTTAGGTCTAAATCTCTAAATCCTTGACAGAGTCTCTTTGATTGCTATAAAATATAAGTATGAGATCTTTTACATGGACACTTAAGATCCTGGACATTTATCTTCATACTTACATTTTATTGCTATAAAATATAAGTATGAGAACTTACACACACTCTTACACGTATCTTGGATCTTAGACACTTATCTTCTCTTTTTAGTGTTACAACTGTTCAAGATTACATTTTAATGAACGACAACGAACATTCATATAGTGCTCATCTAGTCAATGCATTTCTGAAAAGTTAGAATTTTCACTAGAGAGATGGGTCGATCTTTTGTCCATAGAGATTGTTTAGGATGATATAGGAAGAGCAATTGCAACTCGCATTCTTGCTGTCAACCTTCTTTGATTAAACATAGCTCAAAGCTTAACAATTCATCTCAAAAATACGTTACTGAAAGAGTAGGATTGATTGCTATAGGGATTGATAAATAGTTGAACTATTTGCAGTAGCAATTGATGTTATGGCAATGCTATAACTGTAAATGATGGCACTCATAATTGTGCATATTATTATAAGCTCTGTTTTAGATACTTCGACACTGAGAAAAATATACAAATTATCATGTGTGTAGGAATGTAATTGTTGTGTTGTAACAATAACCGCTGTTCATACCTAATATCATTAAAATCTGTTCAATAATTTTGGAGGTAATCGAGCGAATAGGGAATCCTCTTAATTTTGAGCAAACCCTACTTACAAAACATGAAGCAATTTACAAAATAAATATATTTCAGAGAATAAAAATATTTTTTTACTTTAAAAAATTATAGCATGTTCTAAATTAATTAAAATACTTTAAATATATATATACAATATTTATTCATACATAACAATTTAATAAATACTGTTAATTATAAACACTATTTTATTTCAATGGATATATTTATTTATTTAGATTTGAAATTCTTTATTTATTATTTATTTGAAATTTTTTTTATGATTTACATTTTTTATTCTACATAGATTTTTTTATTTATTACTATTTTATATATTATATTACATAGATTTGAATATATTATATTTTACATATACTACGTTTATTTTTTATTTATATTATTATTTTATTTTACGTAGAACTGAAATTGATGTCAAAAGAAAAAAAAAAATTCTAAAAAATCTGAAAAAAACTGAAATGTTATAATGTATGCCTGTATTTGTTAAGCAATGCTTAAGAAATAGTGAATATAATCATTTAAATTATAATAATGTTAATAAAAAATGAAAACTTATGGAAAACCTATTTTCACATTTTTTTTAACATATGTTGTTCTAACAATTACTACTATATCATTGTTCTGATTAAAAAAATTAGATGCCTTAAAAGTATTTTAAAATACATTAAATTAGAATGATCAAATTGTTGTAATTTTAATAAAGTATATTTAATTAAAAGTTATTTAATATAGTTAATTAAACACAAACTAAAAAAATTATCGATTTTTGCTTCTCTCAACTTAGATTTAAATCTCCCTTTAAACCAAATTTATTTACTTTTTATTCTAATGTATCATTCATCTAAATATTCTATTAGTAAGAAAAAAAAGTACGATAAAAAGTCCAATTTTCACTTAGGACTTTTTCGTACTTCTGAAAAAAAGGTAGTAAAAACATTTTTATCTAGCTTGAGCTAAAATTCTCTCTAGATCCAGAATAAGTAAAGAACCTCTCTTCATCAGATAAGATTTCTTGATATGTATTAACGTTTATTTCAATGACTTTCCTTATTTTAACGTTTATTTCAATGACTTTACTTATTTTAACGCTTATTTCAATGACCTTCCTTATTTTAATGTTTATTTCAATGGCATCAACTTATTTATACAACAAAATATCCATTAAATTATTTTGTATTTGAAAATAAGGTTAACAAATTTATTACTGCAATTTGAATCTGAACATTAAATGGGTTTAAAGTTCTTTAAAATCATCTTTAGAATTCAGAGATAATCGAGAATTAGTGTGTGAATGGAAATAATGAATTTTTTTTGTTTTAAAAGGAGTTTTTGTTGTAGAAATAAAAATCATAAAATGTTACATATAGAATATATTACAATTTTTAGAGAAAAAAATATATAATTTTTGTATTGTAATAAAAGTAAAATAATAAATGGTATGCTTTTTTTTTCAAAATATGACATGCATTTATCAGCATATATGCAATTATTACATTTAAACTCAAGCCGTACTGTTCTATCATAAATAGATTTACGTAACCTATGACGCTTTTTAAGCGAAATATAAGTTTTTGTTATAAATATTTATTTTATAAAAATACAGCAATGTGTGTTTAAATTGAATAGCACTGTAAAAAACTGTTAATAATTTTTCTATAAAATATGACATCACAGGATTAAGAAATAAAATAATAAAAGTCTGATGTAATATTCATAAACATTCCAGGGCTACATTTATTCATTATAATAAATTAGGTAAATTTAAAACAAATGTATTTGTAAAATTTATTGAAAAATTAAGTATAAGTATTTAAAATATTATTTAAAGTTAATTTTTTAAAAAAGTAATACTTTCATAAGCTAAAAACAGATTGATAGATTGACTAAGATGACAATATGTATCTTTTAAAAATATATTGCCTATATGCAATATTTTTTTGCAATAATTTATTCAGAACATTTTTCATATATTTTTTATGTAACATTGCAGATGTTAATATGAATACATTATTTTAAAATTGCTCTATGGTATGCTAAAATATTTCTCAATTTAATATCGGATTTTCTTTTTCAAAATACAAATATAAATATATATTATATATGAGAACGATTTATTTGTTAAAATTTACATCTAAATTTCAAAAATTTGACTTAAACTAAATACAATTCAAAGCCTTGAAATTAAATACTGAAGAATAAGATATTTCACTGCTTAATTATTGATGATTGTTATGGAAAGAAATCCTATTTGTTTCTCATAATTCTTAACATCAGAATCTGCTAAAAGTTGCATCTTCAAAACTAAAAAACAAAATATTGCTCTTTCAATAAAGATTATTAACAGAAAGATTTTCAGGAAAATCCTTTTTGCCGTTAAAACGAAAATAATTTGTTACAGCAAAGCGAAAAAGACCAATTTACAATATATTTTAGTGCCAAACTTAGTTTTTTTAAAAATCATACATGATTAATTGCTTGTCGTCTCCTTAACCATATGTATGCTCAAAGATTCATAAATCTCAAATAGCGAGTGATGCATTATTTATAATTACAAAATCTTAAGTTTGAAGTTTTTGAAAGAAAGAAAGACAGAAAAAAAAACTACAAATTTTAACTTTAAAGGTCTAATAAAGCTTACCATAATCCTTAAAGGAAAGTTTTTAATATTTTACAAATTAAAGATATAAACAACAACAGCAGCAACAAGAACTTTGGGAGAAGCGCTTTGATAAATTATCGTCTAAATGAAAGTCTTGGAAAGCTTTGCTGCAGTTCTAACACAAAATTCTACTCGATTCCTAAATAAATATTTAATGCGTCCGTTACCTAGTAATTTAGATATATGAGCATTGTATGGACCATTCGTTTCCTGGAGGAATGGCTATATTTCCTCCCTGACCGTCTAAATGTTCTCCAGGGTAACATTAAGCCCTGATCTAACCTCAAAGGCGATACAACTACTGCTCGATACTTCTAACTGAGACGATGTTTACCGTACGTGGGTTAGGATTCAGGCTCTTAAAGGATTTGTTGAATTATGGAGACACGATCATGGATTTGGCGGATATTATGCTTCGCTTGATTGAAGTTGTTTTTCTTTGGGAGAGAAAAAACAATTGCTGGGTAGGGACACGTTGTTAACTAAGGTTTTATGATTACAAGGAAAACGTAATGCTAATAAGCCTGTTTAATTAATGTTTACGTGTAGTTACATAAGAAGCTTAATGTTACAGTTGTAAAAATATTATTTTTTTTCTGTTAAGTTAATTACAAATAAATACAATGTTCAGCTGTGTCAGTGCTTTTTTATTAAAAATGGTATATACTGGCTGTTTGGTACTTGTAACTGTTCTAGAGGGTTTTTGAATTATTGAGATCTTTTAGTCATAGATTTGGTTAAGATTACGAATGGTCAAATTCATGATTAATTAACTGAAATTAATTGGAAAAAACAATTTCTGAGAGTAGGGACACATTGTTAACTAAGGTTTTATGATTACAGAGAAATTAATGCTAATAAGTCCGTTTAATTAATGTCTGCATGTAGTTACATAAAAAAAAATTTATGTTAGAGTTGCAAAAATAATTTTTTTTATTAAGTTCATAATAAATAAATATAATATTAAATATAGCTGTTAATTATAAAATGTGTTTAATTAAAAATATTATAAAATGACTGTTTGATACTTCTAACTCTTGTAGAGGTTTTTGAATTATTTGATTGAGATTTGGTATAGTAGATTAAGAATGGTCAAATGCATGGCGCATTAACTGAAATTGAATTTATTACCAGAAAAAAAAATGCATAAATGGAGCTCATTTATACTTAAGATTTCACGTTGACTGGAAAAAGATTTAAATTAAATGTTTTTAAAAATTACAAAAATATATGATTACAATTTATTTATTAGATTTTTTTTTACATTTCTTTATGTAACTAATGGAAAATATATTATGAATGCCTTTTATTAAATAAAATAGCAATTTTCTTATGCTTAAATGTCGCATAGTTTCTATTAGAAATTACTAGCCAAGATATAGTTTGGCCAGAAAATATTATGCTACGATTTATTGTAAAAAAACATTTACAAGTAAAACTAGGTTTCATGAAAGAATTCCCCTCATGAAAAAAACATATGTGTGTTTGAATAATATTCTCGTATAATTTTATAAAAACTTTCTTGTTGATATTTCGTGTTTTTAAATAAAAAGATACAAAATTCAATTTCTGCTAAATTAATAATTTTCAATAAAAATACTAAACAACTATTCGTCAATATTTCTAACTGAGGTATTTTTTACCAATATTTTTTAAAGAAAAATTTAAGATATTTTGAATGATAAAGTTACAATAATAGACTTGATAGACATGGAATCAAATCCTTTTTTTTTATTGATTTATGTTGTTTTTTGTCTCAGAAAAATATTTGCACTATATCGACGCATTTTTATAAAGATTAGTAATTATAGGGAAACATGATATTAAAGTATGTATCAAAAATTACTTATAAGTAATAAATAAAAATAATTATTCATAAATAATTTTTTTTTTTATATTTTTTTGCTATTTGAAAAATTAATTAATATAATTTAATTTTATAACATATCCATAGATTAAATAAGCTAAATTGAATAAAACGAATAATTGCCTTTACATGTATTTGTTTATTATTATTATTTAAATATCAATGATATCTTCCATATATATATTTTTAAAGAATTACTACTTTATGAATTAAACAAATGGGGAGCCTAAGAAATTTTTCAAATAACTAAAAATAATATTGTAAACATACATTATTAAACTGTTATTATTTAAAAGCGTCTTGTTTTATAATTAATCTTCAGGACCTCATCTACATATGATGTCAGAAATGTCGAGAAATGCTGACGGAATAACTGGATTGATCGCAGGCAAAATTGTTTTAAATATGTTACGCTAACGAGCAACGTTTAAGAATAAATAATACGAAGTTTTATAGAATGCTTTCTCTTGTAAGATGTTTTAATGTTTTTCTAAATATATTGGCATAAAAACATCTGGTTTTAAAAGAAGTAAAAAGAGAAAGTAAAAAAAAGACAGTAAAAGATTAACAGTAAAAGAAGACTAGATTTTCAAGATGAGAATTCTTTATTTTAATAGCCGCTATTTTGTAAAATCCACGCTTTGATTTATGCCATTATTATTAAAATTAATATTATTATTATGTGGCTGGAAATTTTATTTAGGGCGTGATGGCAGAGTGACTAGCACTCTGGCACTCGGTACCACAGGTTTGGGTTAGAGTCCCGGTGCTCCCATGGATCTTTTTAGTGTTGGGAATCCAATTTAAACCGTAGGTCCTGGTCTAATATGACTGCAGAGTGTAGGGCTGAAAAGTCTACCCTGCAAAAGAAGCCCTCTCCTGTCTCGAAATCTGCCAGTAGACAGGTGGCCTCGGGCCACCATAGGCTGTGTAGTGCCAGGCAGTTTTATTTATCTGAGTCTTTAAAATTTTAATAATACAAATACAAATATTTGTAAAAAAATTCTAGTAAGTTCACTTTATAAATAGTGATTTAATTTATTTATAATTTATTTATTTATTTTTAATTTATTTATAGTTTATTTATTTATTTTTAATTTATTTATAATTTATTTATTTATTTATAATTTATTTATTTTTTATTTATTTATAATTTATTTATTTTTTATTTATTTATAATTTATTTATAATTTATTTATTTTTATTTATTTATAATTTATTTATTTTATTGTTAATTTATTTTTATATAAAAAGTTGATATTAATTGCCAAATTAATAACTGGAATTTATGTAAAAAAATTGAAATTGTAGGAATTTATTTAATATAATTTTATGTGTGAGAAGATATTTTAAAGCATTTTGAACTTAGAAATATTTTAAGAAGTATTTATTTAATACAACATGGAAATAGCATATCTCGAAGAATAGAACACATATCGCACATAGAAGCTTTAAAACAAGTCTTCCGAATTCTTTCATTTCAATTAGGGATAAAAAAGATTTATACTTTTTAACAAATTTTCAACTAAAAAAATCGATAATTGAAAGTCCTAGCTATGAACGAGACTTTGGGAAGGATTTATTAAATACAATAATGGAAAAAAAGAAAAAGAAACACCAAGACGAGGAAAATAAATGCCAAGGCGAAGTTGTGGAAAGAAGATATAAAAATTAAATGGAGTTTGAATTGGAGAAATATACATTAGAGAAAAAAATACGAATCACTAAAATAAAGAATACGAATCATGAAAACCTGTAGAAACAGTAGCTGTGAAGCATAAATAGATATGCAAACTTAATAATAGAATTTGATCCTACTAATTTTGAAATTAGTCTTTATCTTACCTTGTCTGAAAGTAATATATCCGAAGTGTCTATATTACAAAATAGTTTTGAGTGTCCTACTTACTTGGACTACTGCCAAATAATATAATTCAGATTATACCTAGGGGAAATGTAGAAATATCAGTTGTTTATTATTTTGTAAAGGATTGTATTATTTTATGTTGAACGGATTAAATAGATTCCAGAAAAAGTTTAGACAACATTTTGTGAAATATAATATAAGCCCAGAGATTACTTGGACTGATTTTGTATAAACAATTAAAATTAATTGCCAAAATTGATATTGGATAAAGTAAATTCTTTTAAACAATTATCATGCTTAATAATTTGTAATAAAACTAAATGAAAAATATAATAATACACAACATAAAATGATGAATAAGATAGGATAATATTACAATACCACTTGATCAAGGATTGGTCACATATAAAAACTTCAGATCAATTTACCACTAAGTTAAATGACTATGAAAGAGCATGAATGAGAGTTAAAAAAACTCGATATGAAATAGAAAATGGAAAGGAAAACACTGTATTTAAAAACAATCACAAGACTTTTCCATTTAGTTTTAGAAACGAAAAAAATAATAACATTAATTGGTGAACCGATGTAATAACTCCAAACAATACCATTCCGCAACAAGCGATAGATGGAAGAAACCTTTTGAGTACAACCATTACCTAACTCTCATCATAGCATAGATGATAGAAGAACTAATCTTAACTTCAAAAAAAAAAAAAAAAAATACTTCCACTCAATAATTTAAGTTTACAAGAGGATTCTAAAGGATTGGAATCAAATTGCTCAGTGTTATCAAAGTAAAGTGGGACGGAATTTTCCTTTCTGCATTGATTGAAACAGGAAGTAGTTACATACTGTAAATTGATTCATGAAAATGCTTATGCCAAAATCCATGCACAAGTATTAAAATATCAGGAATTGGGAAAAACTACATAAAAACTATTATTGGTTGCTTGGACAAACTATTGAAGATAGTTTCATTTAAATTTCAGGTTTGTTCCTTCTCATATAATGAGCATTAAAGTTATTTTAGGTATTGAAACTTTAACGCACGCCAAAATAACTTTTTATCACTTGAAAAAAAAAAAAGATTTAAGTACAGAAGTAAAAGAACAAGGTAGTATCTGCAAAAAAAAAAAAAAAAAAAAAAAAAAAAAAAAATTCTTTAAGATACAATCATTTTCCCATGTAAAGACATATTGGAAATAGGATCAAACCTAAACCTAGTGAATGTTTGGTAGAACTTAAATTTATGCACTCAAGAAAGAGAAAGTTAAGATTTTTCGAAAATTTTATTCTCTTGAAGTTGTACAAGGGCAGATGAGCAGAGTGACCGATCACATGAATATCATTTTGTGTACTTTGAAAACACAGACTAAGGCTAAGGAGAGGTACAGAAAACAAGAAATGGATAGATGTGTGTTTCGTAGAATAATAAGAAATGGATTTGTGTTGATTTCTGCATTAGAAAAATAAAATATAAAAACTACACTCATACTCCAGGAATTTATATGAAAAGATACATAGCCAAATTTGGGTGGGAGAGATGGAGATTATTCTAATCAACCCTTTTTCTTTATTATGGCAAACATCGATAATCTCTCGTTCACGATTTCACTCATATTCTTCCCTGTTTTGAAAAGGAGAAATGTATGAAGAATTAAAATTTCATTAAGATAATGAATGTTCGAATGATATAAAAATTATAATAAGATAAACAAAAAAAAATATAACGAAATAGCTGAAAAATAATATTTCCAATAAGAAGCCCTTAAAAGATATTAAAATGTAGATTCTGAAGCTTAAGAATGACAAAAAAGTTAAACAGTACAGAATTGGTGATAATATAGATATATAAATAATACAAATTCCGAACGAAAACTAATAAGAAATGGATTTGAAAAAGCGATATAATATTGCACGGAAACACCAACTCCGGCATTCGGTATCCACAAAATGTTTAACAAAATCATTATAGTAACCGCAATGCCTTAAGTGTGTCCCATTCAGATTTCTAAAATTATATAAAAAGGAAGTGCACAAAATCTAAACACATAAACTGCAACAACAAAATTGTAAAATTCATTTAACAAACACAAGTATAAATATTAGAAGATCCAAGTGGAACATAACAATTTCAATAAACTACACGATGACAGGATGTTAAAACATGTTGTCCATGTAAACATTTTCTCCAAAAGAAATAGTTCAACTCAAAGGAAAAGAGTTATAATATCCTGAAGATAGCTTTATCAAGGAATATGTATCCTCAGGATATTTGGACATTATCGAGGCAATGTTATTATTGCTCGCTATATGACTAGATACAAGTCAGAGACATATCTAGCGACCTATTAAGATAGCAAAAGTAGACAGCATTATCCTCCGTATCGACTCGGAAAGGGGTACGATAATTCTCTCTCTCTCTCTACATATATATATATATATATATATATATATATATATATATATATATATATATATATATAATTTATGTGTAAATTTTATTCATTAAATATGCTGTCCTTATTTTATAATAAATTCAATAAATATAGCAATAAAATTGAATAATAATAGCCACTAAAAAATTCGATTCTGAAGCAGTGTTGGTGGAAATATTTTTTTATAATAATTTTTGAGATTTAAATGCATTAGTATTTCTTGCTTTATAAGTATCAAATTTTATACAAACTTTACAATTTGTATCAAAATATATTTTGTAATTGCATATTAAATTTCCAAAATTTAATTTTTTTTTCCAGCTTGCTTCCCAAGATAAATTAATAACGCGTAGAAATTAGTGTAATGCTACCCATTGAATTTTGATACGCATAAATTTCTTCTAAGCAATTTTCAATTTGTAAAGCTTCTAAAGATAACATTATCTTTATTCCAGCCTCATACTTAAAGAAGAAATTCTCTTAACTCGTATGCACGGCTAACGGTAAAATGACGCCGATAGGAAGTCACGTTTTTAAATTAAAACATAGAAGAAAGTAGTTACTTTCGGTGAACTGCATACAAATGCTAGCCTTTATCGCCTCAGACATTTCAAGAAGTTAATGCATGCAGCTTGCTACACTGGAATCCTTTTAAGATGCAAAGTTCACCAGTCAATGAAGGGGAAGTTTTTGATATTTCTTTTAGAATATAATTGGTGATGAGAGTGTTAATTAATAAAACTGAATAGAAAAGTGTTTGTTGAAATTTGATTGCAAGTTGGAGTCATAATTCATACTATGGCAAAATAAAAATTCACATCATTAATATTTTTTTACATTTCCTTATGTGATTTTTGCATTTAATTATGTGATTTTTTTTTTTACATTTCAATATGTAATTTCTTTTACATTTCATTATGTGATTTTTTTACATTTCATTATGTGATTTTTTTACATTTCGTTATGTAATTTCTTTTACATTTCATTATGGGATATTTTTACATTTCATTATGGGATATTTTTACATTTCATTATGTGATTTTTTTACATTTCATTATGTGATTTGTTTTACTCATTTTTTAAAAATGATTTTAAGAATATGCAACGATAAAGATAAGATTTTTAAAAATAGCATGTGACGTATTAAAGATAATTTAAAAAAAAAAATTGCAATGAATATGTGGTACAATTATTTGTAATTTTATATGTCTCCTAATGATGTAGTAATGAATGTAGTATGCATCATGTAAATTTAAAATTGTAGTGAAAAATTTTTCCTTATAATGGAAAATAACAAATAAATATAGTTTAAAAAACTAAAAAACATGCTTTTAGAGTTAATCAAACTAAAAGTATAAAATAATTGTTAACATAAGAATAAAATTGCTGACAAAAAATTAATGTCACTGTTCTATAAGCGTGGGGTGCTCGATATCAATCGTTATAATTTTTCACTAGTTTCATTCCGAAATGCAGAGCTAGTTTTAAAATGTCATACAAAGCACCGCACGCTTTTTTAGAACAATTGCATTAATTTTCTCGTCATTAATTTTATTCTTATGTTAACAATTTTTTTTTTACTTTTTAGTTTGATTAACTCTAAAAGCGTGATTTTTAGTTTTTTTTAACTATAATTTATTTGCTATTTTCTATTATAAGGAAAAATTTCACTACAATTTTAAATTTACATGAGACTACATTACATTCATTCTAAATTTACACTACATTACATTCTAAATTTACATTACTACATTCATTACTACATCATTAAGAGACATATAAAATTACAAATAATTGTACCACATTTTCATTGTAATTTTTTAAAAATAATCTTTAATATGTCACATGCTATTTTTAAAAAACTTATCTTTATCGTTGCATATTCTTAAAATTTTTAAAAAAATGAGTAAAAAATCACATTTATCATCAAATCAAATAATGAAATGTAAAAAATCACATAAGAAATATGAAAAATCACATAAGGAAATGTAAAAAAATCCCATAATGAAATATGAAAAATCACATAAGGAAATGTAAAAAAATCCCATAATGAAATGTAAAAACACATAACGAAACGTTAAAAAATTACATAATAAAACTTAAAAAATCACATAATGAAATGCAAAAAAAAAATTGCATAATGAAATGTAAAAAATCACATAACGAAATGTAAAAAAATTACAATAATTTAATTGTGAGTAAAACGAAGGCTAAAAGCGAATATGTCGAGCCAGCCAGGATTCGAACAGGGAATCTACTGATCCTTAGTCAGGCGCGTTATCCGTTGTGCCATGATGATTTAGAAATAAAAAATAAAATATTTGAAAAAAATAAAATACATTCTTATATATTTGGCAAATGTTTAGTAAAGTAATGTTGCTAAAAATATGTCAAATATGTTGTTGAGGATAAATCAGTTAAAAAATATCAATGAATAGAGAGAATTAATCAGATAATGAACATAACACATTTTTCTATTTGTAATTTATTTAAAAGCGATTTGAACGAAAGTCATAAAATTTATTTTTATATTCTTTATTTGATATTACAGATAAAAGGAGCACATTAATGATAAATTATTTATTTTACTTTAAATTCGCTTCATTATTTTTGTATTATGTCTGATAATTTCAAAGAATTGCTATAAATTGTTAACATATTTCATTACATTTATTGCTGTATATATTGTTTTAACCTGCATATTGGTAAATTGGTAGCCATTTTTTTATTCATTACCTGTATTTTGTTTTTTAATTAATAAATTCTAAATTTTTTTTTAGTCTAAATTAATTTGCACCAAGAATGATAGAAAATCAGCAAAGTCAGCGTTAACCAATGTTCAACATCGTGGGGAGGCGTGCTACATTGCACTCACATTGTAACACTAAACTTTTTCAACAAAAATATAGGGGAACGACATCCTGAGGTTCTTACCCTTCTCTTTTTGAGCCATACTTAACTATTTATCATGCTCATTCTCGGTATGAAATCAAGAGCTCTTTCATAATTTCACTTGTGGGGTGTTCCTAATGTTCTACTACTTCCTTCTAGCTTAGAAACAAAACGCGCTATGCACCGGACATGTATATTTCAAATACAATAAAATTATAACTTAATGTGATATAAGTAGTGAATACACGTGATCAAAATCTAGTTTATTTTTATTTAAAATTTAATTTATTTTTTATTTAATTTATACGTTTTTTTTATTTTATTAATTTTTAATTAAGAATTTTATTAAAAAACAAACTAGTCATTCAAATTAATTTAACAATAAAATTTACATATTAATTTTGACATATAATTTAATTCATGAAATACATTTTCCAAGCAGTTGATGGATATTTATATATTACTTCTCGAATAATTTAAAATGCTATATTATACAATATTTCATAAAAAGGACACATTATTTAACACTATATATTTATGTTATTTACATTTAAACTTGTATATATGAAGATACAATATTTTGCTGAAAATAAGAGGAACAATAAAATTCAAGGAATATTTATTTTCAAATTTGTGTCACATAAAAGAAAAGGATTTCATATACGAAAAGAATGTCGCATACAAAGGTTTTCTTAATGTTTTGATTTCACATATTGTTTATACAAAGACATGTTTAATGAACCTAATTGCCTTTTCCTTGTACAATACATAAACATCTTATCCCAAATTCTCTAGCAGATGTGTAAAAATAAAAACCCCAGTAAAAATCCTGAGTTGTGATAACACATTTTCTCGCAAAGATAAGCTGATGTCTACTCGCCCATAATGTCCTCAAGAAAGGATGGAGAAAACTTTGGAAATTGTTCCTTACTTTATTGATTGCTTAATCGCAAAGTAATCAGGTTATTAATTATCGATAATTGACATGAGCTATAATTTTCCTGAGGCTGTTGCACGAAAAAAGTTCAAAAGCCATTAGCGGGCACAATGTCTTGTTTGAGAACAAACTTCTTTTTCAGGTTAACTGATTGCCGTCAAAAATACTTTTAAGTGCAGCATTCCGCCATGCTAAGTAATTCAATTTGATGGCTATCTGCTTTTCTTTGGAGCATGATGTAATTAATCTTAAAATTACTCCTACTATAATAACATTAAAGGTGACTCTAATTCAAAATGATCTAATAATGGATATAAGAATGCCATTAGCGTGAGTTCTGATTGAAAAGACGGGATATTAAAAATGCAAAAATAAATATCGCAAAAAATGAAAATCTTGTTTAAATCACCCTCTCGAGTGATATTAAATATAAAATGGGAAATTGTACTTTTAGGTCAATGGATTTAGCACTCATTTAGCATACTTGATGACAACTATTATATAATTATAAATTCCTTTAAGTTAATCAACATATATCGTTTCGAACATAAAACATTAAAGTAAGTTTTAGTGATGATCACCTTATTGTTGAACTTTTATTACAAGATTTTAAAACTTTACAAAAATGTAACTAAATTTTAATAATAACATTAATAAAAAGTTATAATATTTAAAAAAATATAATAATGAAGTAATAATTTAAAATATAAAAATAAAAATTAAATATCAATTTTAATATAATATAAATATTTTATATGAATAAAAAAAGTAATGCTGATTTATTAATATATTTTAATGATAAAATTTAAAATTAAATTAAATGAAAATTACAAAAATTTAATTGATTTTAGAATTGAAAAATAATTAAAAGTTATGCTAAAGTATTAAGTGGTTTGGTTTGTCGTCCTTCAGACATTTTCTTGCATATCTTAGGCTAATTAGACCATGGCCAATAGTTTAAAGCAGATTCCAAACCACTAAGAAAAATGTCCATCAAAAACGTCCACAGCCAGGTTACAAACCAAATGAAATTGCATGAGTGTGAATTTTTACACCGGTAACAATCTACACAAAATTAGACATAAAAGGGGCTTCCTATCTTTTTGGAAAAAACATTTTACCGCATCTTTTAAATGCCAAAAAATTGGTGAATTTAAAACAGGCACGATATCTTGTTTGAGAACAAACTTCTTTTCAAGTTAACTGATTGCCGTCAAAAAAGTACTTTTAAGTGCAGCATTCCGCCATGCTAAGTAATTCAATTTGATGGCTATCTGCTTTCTTTGGAGCATGATGTAATTAATCTTAAAATTACTCCTTACTATAATAACATTAAAGGTGACTCTAATTCAAAATGATCTAATAATGGATATAAGAATGCCATTAGCGTGAGTTCTGATTGAAATGACGGGATATTAAAAATGCAAAAATAAATATCGTAAAAAATGAAAATCTTGTTTAAATCACCTCTCGAGTGATATTAAATATAAAATGGGAAATGGTATGCTTTGTCAATGGGTTTAGCACACATTTAGCATACTTGATAACAACTATTAATTAATTATAAATTATGTTAAGTTTATCAAGATATATGGTTTTTCTAACGTAAGCATTAAAATAAGTATTCTTGTATCTCATGATTTTAAAATTTTACAATAAGTAACTAAGTTATAATCATGAAATATTTTGATAAATTTATACTAATAGAAGTACTAAATTAAAATATAAAACTAAATTAAATATCTAAAAAATAATAATAAAACTTAATAAGAAATTAATTATTTATAATTTCATTTAAATTAATCAAGATATATTGTTTTGAACGTGAAACATTGTATATTAAGTAAGTATTATAATTAAATATAAGTAAATACACTTTTATCACATGATTTTAAAACTTTAGAAAAAAAATAATTTAAGATAAAATCATGTAATATTTTTAAAAAATTATAATAATAGAATAAGAATTTAAAATATTAAACTAAATTAAATATCATTTTTAATAAAACGTTTTGTATAAATAAAAAAAAGTTATGCTGGTTTATTAATCTATTTAATTGATTAAATTAAAATGAAATTTAAATTAAAAATATAACTGATTTCAGAGAAATAAAACGAATTAAAATTTGCGCTAAAATATGAAATGCTAAAGGAACATTCTGTTACTGCTGTACCAATGCACTGTTGTGCCAATGTACTCTACTATTTTATCAATGTACTGCACTTCTGGACCAATATACTGTACTTTTGTACCAATGTACTGCTGCACCAATATGTTGTACTTTGTACCAATGAACTTTTGCAACAATGTATTTCTGCACCAATGTACTGCAATTTTGTACCAATGAACTTTTTGCACCAATGTACTTCTGTACCAATGTACTGCAATTTTGTACCAATCATTGCACTTCTGTACCAATGCACTTTTGTGCCAATGTACTATTGAAGAAAATGAAATTTTTTTTATGCAGATAAAAATATTAAAAATCTATTTTGTCGACCGATGGAAAACTGCTATCAAGGAATACATATTTTTCTATTTATCATCTAATGCATTTTTATTGATCTCAAGATATTTATATGAAACCAAAAAAAATGTTATCAACAAAAATAATAAAAATTATAATAATTTGTACTAAATATGTAAAAAAGTAAGAATAAATCGTTAATTTTTATTAGAAAAAATATTAAATGAATTAGTAACCTGGCGAATTTTTTGATGAAAAATTCATTTTCAGAGAAAATATCTCATTCACCCGTTTAATAGAATTAGAAAAAATATACCTGTGTTCCCTTTTAATGCAAATTTATTAACTTTTCTACTTAAATAATGAAGTAAGTGGTAGATATTGAATACCTTTAAAAAAACTCGTTAATAAAAACCTTTTGCATAAACTCTTTCATTTCACAAATGCAATGTTTCAAAGTACGTTTCATAATGAAAAACATTTATCTTAGAACGTTTTGGTGATTTAAATTTTTCTCATTTTTTTATACGATTAAGGATAGTTAATGATATTTTTAAAGAGTTTTCGATATTTAACTTCATTTTAGCTCAACAATGGTTTAGTCACTGGGAGCAGCAATGAAAATGGTGTCATGTCTGTTACTGAGGAGAACTATCGGGTTAATTTCAGAGTTCTTAAGTAAGATCATTAAAATTGATAAACTAGCTGACTTTACTGTTTTAGAATAACATGCTCTGTATTGCTTCGATTAGCATCACACTGCCTGTGTTAGACTAGCATAATTCGGGCATTGTTGACTGTGAAGGGTTTAACTTATTTTCTGACACATAACTGTTGTTAATAAAGACCTTTGCGGAAAATTCACTTTCCTCTTGGGTTTACAGAAAAATAAGACAATCTAAATGTTGTAACATCTCTACATTCAATGGCTTCAAAAACAGGGCCACTTTCAGATTCATGGGAACACTTTAAATTTTATTTACAAGCATTATTTATGTACACAGAATTCTATTTATAATGAAATGAAAGTTAAAGATACAAAATAGATACGAAAGGGCAGTTTATTCCAAGAATTCAGAGAATTTCAGAGAATCTAAAACATGTGGTCTGCGGCAGACATTAATTATCACATGGCATGATACACGCTATCACAAGAGACTCGCTTTGAAAACAGGCGGATGCACCGGCCTACTCAGTCACCTCTGAGGAAGAGTCTTGTCGACTCTTCCGCCAGAAAATTCTCTTCTTCTTCTCTAAAAAACCTCCCTTTGAAAAATTCGTCAAGGGGCTGGCTTCATTTCACATTGGAGTCGACACTTCCTAGCCCAAGCTCTATCACAATCACTATGCTGCAACTCATGGTGTAATCCATATTCCATCAGTAATTGTTTCGATCTGTGAGTCGAACAGGGCATTCGCTAATTTCATGAGATCACATTATTCAGCACAGACACTGATTATCTGCTATTAGATTTGAGTGACGGGTTGTTCATACTAATTAATTGCAAAAAAAAATTATCAAACTATAATTAAAAAGAAAACTATAATCAAAAGTATAATAATTTCCTTAAACGATGAGAGGTGTAAGAAGCGTTGCTTAACACCAATAATTATTTACATCTTTTTTTTTATTAAAATGTACAGTTTTTTGTTACAATATTTAAGTAGAAAATAAAGAGTTTGTCAGAAATAATTTCTTCAGACCTCTGCATATTATACAGTAAAATCCACCTGTATAACGACTATGAAAAACTATTAATTTATTAAATTTATAATTAAAAATGAATTTCTTTTTGATCTTTTAAACTAATGATATTCATAAAATATATAAAACTTAAAACAATGCCATTCAATTACACGAAAATGTAAAATAAACGTTAAGATTAAATATTTTAAATAAAGATTATTGGTCCCAAGAATATAATAAACAATTATTTAAGAAAAATTATTGCTATTGAACTATTTTACTATTTTCACTACTACTTTAGTTTGCATTATGTACTATGAAAAACCTAAAATGTTCAACTAATGAAATTTATATTAAATAAATATAAAAATAAAAATAAATACACACACACATATATATTAATAATATATATTAATAAATATATATAAATAAATGTATATGTAATTCCTAACTTTATATATACTTCATAAATATTATCTTTTATCTTTCTCATTGTTATAATTTCTAGACTGCTTTATTATTATATCTAACACTGAGAAAGAAGCTATTTTGTTGTAAACGACAACATAAAATTTACAACGTTGTGTGTTTATTCTCATAAGATTAATAAATAATCACCAATTTTTATAAATGAGAAGAATTTAAGTATATATCATCAATTATGCTTTACTTGGTAATGTTTTCAGACATAGTTGTTGTTTTTCAAACCTTGATAGTTTCAATGAAAAATGAAGCAGTGTGTTATAAGATCTCTTGTAATAATACTTAACTTTTATTCTGAATTTTTAAAGAAATTAATTGCTTATATGACGTCATTGTATTATTATAATGGTCTTTCTTAAATTCATTTGAAACTTCACTGTGCGCAGTTATGTAATTATAAAAATTCTGTTAACCGCAAAATAAAAAATGCCCATTATAATTTTTAAAAAATATTACAGTAAAATTTGTATTAATTAGTTGCTTTAATTATCTGCAATAATCAGAGATCAAGATATCAGTACTTTGAGCTTGTAATTGACCAATAAATCTTTAAATTATACCATCTAATATTATTTATTTGTTTCTGTTTATTTTTATTTGGTTACTGAATTATTTTGAGGCTGAAACTACGTCACTAACACAAATATGTAAATAGTGCTTCATTATATTTTTAAAAATATATCCAAGAGGAAGTTTAATAAACCCATCAATCATTTCTGTCGACTAGAACTTATAATCAGTTTTTAAATGAAATTCAGTAGAATCGATCTTCTTTTTCTTCACGGTTGAAGATTTATCTTGTATTTTGACATCATTTTTTTCTTCCTTATCATCATTGATGCTCTAGGATTTTGATTTCGAATGAACAAAACAAGATTGTATTAATATATTAACGTTCAATAATCCATCATTATAATACTATAATACATTGTATATCTCATTTCCCATTAAATTATCAATGCATTAACAAATTACTATTTAAATTATTTGTTCAGAGTTTTTAAATTACCAAAACTTTCGAATATTTTTATATTTGTATGGTTTATTTGGAGATTACGAAGTTACTAATTTTTAAATCGTTGATTCATAAAATTATATTTATGATTTATCGCTAAACTATTGATTACGGTATGGAATTTTAGAATATTTTTATAATATGATTATGTCTGTTTATGAGAAAACAATATTGGATATTTTAAAAAATAATATTAAAAACAAATTAAAAAATAAAATATAATAAAATAAAAAATAAATAAATAATAAATTTAAAAATATTAAATAAATAAAAAATAAAAAAATTTATACAAAGAAATGTTCTTTAAAAATAATGTATCTTCCATTGCGTTCAGGATTACATTCACAAAATGATATTATAAATACAAAAACAATCGTCATCGAGTATCATCGTTCTTGAAAGCAGTAATAACAGCAATGCCGCCAGTGGACTCGAACCTGAACCTGAACGCTTGCTGAGCACATTGCCACTGGGCCACGAGTGGGCAGTGGGGGTAGCTCCAACTACTACATTATTTTCGAATAACTTTGCATTGTATCTTTAAAAGCACATGTTGCTATATGTGTAGTAAACTGTACAATTGTTATATCCCACAAAATGAGTTTGGATAAATTTTCCAAATAAGCGAGTTTTTGATTCTTGCCTTTCATTTAAAACATGGTTTCTGCTGCTTAAAAGCTTGATAAATCTGCAAACAATGTCTATGCGAGATCTCTGATCGTTTTTGATTAATGATTTTATGTTTATGGCCACAAACAGTATTATTGGAAACAACAATGTTGTATGCATATCATATTTGGGGTGCTTTGGGACAAAACGAATGCATTGTTTCATCATCTGCGCTGCATGTACAGCCCACATATATATGCAAGTGTGGTATTTCCATAAGCAGATGTTAATTTTATGGATCAAACTGTTAATGTCTTCCTTTGCTTTCCATAGTTTTTTTATCAAACAGCATCTTGAGTCTTAGATAGCCTTTCAGTTTTTTAATCTTGTGCTCATTCTTTTCTGAACATTACCAGCACACTTCATTTTCAGGGGACTAATCCAACCCATAGGGTCCTTTTCAATTGGAGCATGAAATGTGTTAAAATTACCATCACCAACATACTGTATATACACTCAAGGCCAAAACATTATGACAACCTGTCAATAACGGTAGGCCCACCTTTGGCGCTCAACACAGCTTTAACCCACCTTGGCATGGATTAACTTAATACCAGTTAAATATCACTTCCACCTGATCACGTGCCTTCCACGTCATCCAGGCGAGTTCATTTGCAAAATGTCATTTAGGGGGTGGTCATAATGTTTTGGCTCTTGAGTGTATTTTAATACCATGCAGAGTCTCTGATTTGTGAAAATATCTAAACTTTCCTTACACTTACACTGACCAGAAGAACCATAGTGGCTTCTTTTCATTCAGATTTATGTATAATCAACCACTTTGTATGTTCTGGTTCAAATTTGACACCTTTATAGGAATCACCCAACTTTCACAGAAAACATACATTATTTCTGTGTCAGTGACTTTTCGGATTAATCTCTAATCAAGGTGCATATTCCTATCTTATTAGTGGGTCATCTTCTAACAGCCAAAAGTCAGTGTCAGAATTCATAATATTTATTTTTCAAGTTTTCTCATGCTGTATGCAGTAGTTTGTCAGGTGAATAAAAAACAAGCTTTTTTTGTTCATCGTGTCGTGTGAGCACTGGGGTATTGGACGTTGAAGACTCATGAAAACTGAACATGCGAAATGTTTTTAATGTTTGGAACTTTGTCCAACACAACGGATTACGAACACTGGTGTTTTTGTTGATTTCTATCAATTATTCATATCAACCATTTTATAGCTTGAAAAAGAGACACAATAAATTTTTTTCACAATTTGTTTCGAAGCTTGATGATAATAATGCGGGTATTGACTTAACATTTATTTTTATTTGCCATTGTATATTGAGCAGCAAACCACTTCAGTTACATATGAAAACGCCAAGACAATAGCTACATGGAATAGAAAACTCGAAACGCCTTGAAAACTTCCATGAATCCTTTCAATGTTACTATTCACAGAAAAAAGGAGAACATGGTACTTTTTTATCCCTTGGCCTTTCAATTTATACTTTTATCCACAAATGAAGATATTTATTTTCGTTAATGTCAAACACATTCTTTTTATGCATATTAGCTTGAAATCTCTTCTTTCTACTAGGTCTTTTACCGGAAGCTCTCTTAGATGCTGAAGAATTCTTCATAAAATTTCAACAATAAAAACAGAAACATGTGAGAACAAAAAAGAATCAAATTCTATGCTACTGAAATCAAAAACAAACAAGCAACTGCAAAAACTGCCAGCGCTACGTCGAGTTGTTCGAGTCCTTCTCACTGCTACACAATTAATAAATAAATCATAATACTTTGTTGTGAACGACAGAAAAAAAAAGGCTTTATCAAACTGAAAATGAAACTAATGTATGGGTGTGGTAGCTATCATTCTTATGCTGAATTTTTGTAAACATAGCTTTACATTTTTAAAAATTTCTTTAGAAGTTTTGGCGTACAGTCAAATACTTAGTATCCAAAATGTACAGTATAAACTAGAGCAAACCATATATTTTTTTCACAAAAAAAAAAAAAAAAAAAAAAAAAAATCGAAAAATTTTTAAGTTTTAACACGTCATACATATTATTTGAATTTCAAATTTTCTTTTCAAACTAAAATATATTATGAAAAAGTACAAAATTATTTTGAAAAATGGCAAAAAATTTTGATTTGTAATATGTGGATAGTGGCAAAATAATGATATATTAGGGATTCTTTTTTTTTAATTATTTAAAATTTGATATTTACATGTTACAATCTGTTAAAATAAACTGTATAAGATATAAATAGGGTTTTGTTTAGCTGGTTTATGTTATTAAATAGTTTGTTTCTATAAAAAGACGCTTCTGATTTGATGGTATTAATTCAATCAATTCGGTGAGAAATTAATTATCTGCAGTGAAGTAATGAGTTGTTATGATAATTTCAAAAGAAAAAGTCCATGAATAGTTAGAATAAAAATAACAATAAGTATCGAAATTATAAAAAATAAAATCACATAAGGTTTTTTTCATTTGTCTCAAAAACGAATAATATGGTTGTCCCATTTCAAAAACGTTTAATAAAATATTAAATATATATCACAAATAACCTTTTCTAAATAAAAAATTACTAATATAAATTGGAACTGACCTAGTTTTTGTGAAACTTATTTTCACCATTTATTTTATAGAAGTTTGACTGATTCCTGCAAGACTAAAGTTAAGGTTAATATATTTTAATTCTTGCTTTAATATTTATTTTGGCTTTTTAACTATTCAGTGTAAAGTTAAGCAAAATAACTGTTTGTGCTTATGTTTATGAGAATTATAATAACATCAAGAAATCGTAAATTGTCTTTGATGTGTAGAATAATGTAAACCGAGGGATTTTATGGGATACTAATACAAACAAGTTTATCTTAATGCTCATATGCTTATCACTACGAGATAGGTTAAGAAGACATAGAAGGATAATGTATCCTTTTGAATAGCTAGGTGTGAAATTCTAACTACATGAAATATTTTCTCTTTTGTATTGGAGTTTGTATGATCATCAATGTTTAAAGACTTCATTTAGAGCTAACAGAAATGCTTAATTAGCTTGCATCATTATTAATACTTGAAAGTGTAAAAATATTGATACCAATATAAAAACATTTTAAAATAAAGTGTGGTTTTAATCTGTGTTAAAAGCTCATACACGAAAATTTCACTAAAATCAACTTTTTAAAAGGATAGATTAAACCAAACATTACAATTCGTAGATGCGACACAATAGAATGATTTTAATTAATATTTTTCTAATAAATAAAGCTTTAACCAATGTTTTATTGATAATCAACTTAAACATTAGATTATGAAACTGTGAGTTTAATAATTCAAAATATTTTAGTTATACATTCTAGAAGATCTTCAGGTGTAACTTCTAAGAATCGTAAATGATTGAGTCTGGTCAAGATAAAAATATTTTTAAAAAACAACCGCATCAGAGAAGAATAGAAACAGACGTAGCCTTTTTTTTATAACATTTTAAAAATAAACTATGGCTTGGATCAAAACAATCTAATAGACGTTACTTGTATATCACATGTAGTGGATTTCAGAAATGTTGTACCGGTAATGTGTTTTCTGATTCTGAATTGTGATTCATTATGATTGCGATTCATTTTTTTGTATCATCTTTAGGAATATGAGATATGATTATTAAATTATTGGATAATTGTAAATTTATCAGACAAATTATATTGGAATTAAGTATTTTTAAAGAATAGAGGTTTTCCTTTTTATCATGATCAGTTTTTGAAACTGTATATCATGTAACACATTAAAAATAATGCTGTCTTTCATCGTTAATGTATCTCTCAAATAGTGCTCTCATAATATTTTTATATTTACTTAAATATTCTAATTAAATAATAATGTCAATGATAACATATTATAAAAATTAATTATTCTAAAATTAATGGTTAACAAGTTAATGATAATTAAATACATTTTTATTCTATTACTTAAAAAAAAAAAATAATTCGTTTGCTTTAATTTGAAAGCAGAAAAAGCGACCGGATAAATATATTTACATATTAATTAGAAGTAATTATATCATGGTTAATTATTCATAAATTTACTATTTCATGAAGTAAGAAAAATATTTAGTTCTGAATGAATTATCAGTTACTTAATCTTTTTATAATAATATATCATCGAGTTCTTTAAAAAATTAAAAAATGGTTTAATAAATCTTTACCTTGGTAATTAGCCACTTTAAAATGTACAGTTTAAAAGTATAGATATATAGTTAACATAGTTATATAGTTTAATGTAGTTAAAAAGTATAGTTTGTTTTCTTTCTATCTTTCATTTATTCACCTATAAGTCATTTGTCGAAAAATTGTAAACCTAAAAGCTTAAAGATTTTCAAAATAATTAGGGAAATAGCCTAATTATATCTTTTGCTTATTACGGTGAAATACGATGAGATAAAAAACATCAAATTTTATAAAAGTCTAACGTAACCCTTAACGAGAAAATTGTCATTAAATTTTATTCACATATTTTAATTAAAATATGTATTTTTAAAATTTCAGTTGAATGCCTTTTGGTATTTTATTATAAGAATCATTTTCTAACATTTAGATAAAAATATAATTCTATAAGTAAATATTCAATTTTGTATTGAAAACCTGATGCAGCGTTAATGCAGAGGTTTTCATTAAGTAAAAAATAAAATTGAAAAGTTATATAATTAATTTGACAATAATAATTAATTGATTATAATTAATTTGAATAATTAATTTGAATAATAATTAATAATGAATTTAAAAGTTATATAATAAGTGAAGATATTTAAGCATTTATTTAGTGTAAAACATTAGATACTAGATTGTATACCAATGGTAAATGTGTGAAACAGAATATAATTAATGACGGTAAACGTTAAAGTCATTAATGTAAAATATTTGTGATTGACTATCTTCATGTGCCTCTTATTCAATTCCTTCTGTTAGCTCACACTCTCCCTATATATATATTTGTTCAAATTGTCAATATTTCATAAAATACTTTTTTATTCATCCACTCAAGTTCAAATACATTTTTTTTTAACTTGTAGAGGGATGACACTTGATGTTAATACACCTTTTTCAAATATTATTTCAGTAATTAAATTTAATTAATTAATTTTAGGTTTTTTTTAGATTTAAGTTAAATATATCTACCAACAGATGGCACCAGATAAACTTTAAAAAATGAATGAAAATTATTTATAAAAAGGACTTTCTGCAATATAGTGAAAAAAAGTAGGAATTGACTTTATTTTTTTATATTACTTGTTTTTAGATAAGCATTATCTTATGTGATATATCTTTATTAATTTAGCAAGTATTTTTAAAATTCACCGATAATTTGATGAGAGCGTTCAGAAGAAAATTCCAAAAAAAAATTTATTCAAGAGAAATTCTTTTTAAGTAATTGTAATACATTTGCCTTTTATATTTGAACAAATTAAGGTATTCCTCAACATTAACAGAAGATGCTAAAAGAGTTTATCAAAATCTTCATTGAAATTACTTGTTTTTAATTTTTTGATTAAGCATCCTATCAACGAAAAATGGAACTTTTTTTCCGCAATAACATATAGTCGAATGGAAAGATTTTTTAAAAGGGAGATTGATACGAATTCATTAATTATTAATTATCTTTTAAATAAAATAGTAACAATCTTTAAATTATTATAAATTATCTTACAAATAAATAATCATAACTAATAATTAAACTTGTAATAGATTTGAAGTTAAAATATAATTCGCGAGTATTAAATTAAATTTCAGAAGACTTATATTAAATATTTTTTATTACACAAATGTCACGTTAATTAGATATTGTGTGTATAGATTATCTGATTACTTAAAATGCTACATTTTCAGTGCATCAAATCAAACCCAAAAGACTTTTCTCATTTCTCCCAAAATTATCTAGCACATACTTTTAGTTCAAATATGCACATAACAACTTTTAATTAAAAAGAACTTTTAGCATTTGATCCTGATCAACCTACAGTTGTTCTTTCATTTGAGTTAAATAATGTTCCTAGAATGTAAACAATGAATATGTAGTGATTAAAATAGAATGTAACTAATACTTAGAATTAAGTAATCAATTTTGGCGATTAGAAAATGTCAAAAAGATGTAACGTAATTTAACTATTTTATCCAGTGGCTGCCAATATGTGATTAAGTATCGAACTAATGATTTTTTATTTGAAAGTTTCTAATGAATGGTAAAGACCTTGCACTCAATATATTTTTATTAGTAAATTTCAACATATCAATTACTTATTAATATTTTAAAAGATGTTCAGTAAGTATAACTGCAAAATAGCTATATATGCAACATTTTATATTTTTAAAGTTGCATATGTTCCACATGTATGACTGCCTAAAAAAATGACTGAAATGGTGACGCAGTTTTCTCAGTGAATAATACGAATATTACTTTGTCTTGTAAACGCTATATTCTTTAAATGATATGTGTTTAGATGGTGAAGTGAATTAAGATTGCTTTGGTCCTTCCCTCTCTGAACAGTTTTTAATATTCTCAGATTTAGCAGGCAACAATTCTGGCAATTGCTAATGGATTGCCAATCTTCTATTTCTTTATCTGTAATGCAATGCAGATCCCTAATAAAAGGAACTACATGAAAAACATAAAATAGTCGCTTTGAAGTGGATGCTTTACCACTGTGGCATCCTTGGAAATAGAAAAACCAGATAAGCTGGCCAAAAGTAGATGTCATATTGTTCAAGTTCCAAAGGACCAGGTTGTGTAGTTACAATCTGTACCGTCAAAAATCAATATAACCTTTCAAGACGAAGTATGCTCCTCGGGAAGCTAGAAAGAAGTACAAAAATAAGTGTGGGGAAAGAAACGTCTTCAGCAATACGTAA
>BPLR01018494.1:0-58507 GCA_021605095.1 Caerostris extrusa | reverse complement strand
AGTTACGTATTGCTAATCTCGATTGAGTAGCTTATAAATGCGAACATGAAAGCAATAAACGGCGGTAAACCACACGTGGCAGAAATGGAAAAAGAGGACACACATTTCACTCATCAAAAGTACAAACAAGGACACATTCGGAACAGTTAAAAAAGGTACAGTTACACATAAATAGAACAATAGTTGTTTTTTTTTAAAGTAAAACAAAACCCGTAAAATGTGAATAACACGCTTTCCCAGAGATTTTCTTTGTAGCGTGATTGAAGATTGACTAAAATTTAAGGGTCATTCCCGCTCGAATGGCAGAAAGACCTTGAATGATACCTGAATTAGGTTGTTGGTGGGTTGAAAGAATAGCTGGCGACAAAAACGGTGGATTATAAAGTTGACATTTTTATAAAAATTATTTTAGTCTACAGAATGAAAATTATACATAAGTATAATAATTATATCGAAAAAAAAAAAATAAGAGAAGAACATTAAATTTGGTGTGTTAAAGAAGTGAAAATTTCCTGTTAAGCATACTTTTGGTAAAAGGAAGCACACAAAAGAAAACAAAGCAAGGAAAAAATTACACATCATGACAAAAGTGTAAAAACAGTTGTTTCTAATTTTAAGTTTCAGATTAAATATAATATATTTTATATATTATTAAATTAAACATAAAACTTAATGTTGATGCCTCGGAATACTATTATTTTAATTTTGTGACAATTTATCAACTGAATTTATTAAAGAAAGAACATTCATTTAATGTATAAAAACGAAACCTTTTTTTTTTTTTGCATTTTCGGAAACTTAGGATTACTCAGTGGATGTCTGTTCTTCAAAGTAAATTTAATGTTAACTTTTATTTAAAATCATTGATTTTGTAAACACACGAAGAAATTGAATTTTATTAACTAGCTATTTTAATTTTAGAATTATAACAAACCTATTTTAAATACCAACATTTTGCTTTTGTTGTCCAGCATTATAAATATAAAGACCTTTATTTTTTTCAGCATTGAAAAAAAAGGCAAATCATGTGTATTTTTGATTGAAAAAGGTTAAAATTAATTTTAAATATCCTGCACAGTTTAACTTAATACTTGTGACTCCCACATTTTAAATTTAATTTTTATGATATAATCTTTTAAATAGCTTCTTATTAAAAATTACCAAAAATTATGAATCATTTTCCTTTTTAAATATCAGAGTTTTAATCAACTTTCATATTTATTAATTTTTCATTAAAATATTTCTAGAAAAATGAATTAAACTAATAAAATATTTTTGGCCATTAACGAAATAAATAGTTATAAGAAAAATTATGCAATATCATTGTTTAATGTTGCGTTAATATTTAAATTACCTGTAATTTATCGCAAATATCCTCTCCTCTTAAATATTCTACAAATATCACTTCCTCTTAAATGGATTCAACAAATATCCCTTCCTCTCAAATATTCAATAAATATCCCTTCCTCTCAAATATTCAATAAATATACCTCCTCTAAATAGTCAATAAATGCTACTGCCTCCTCAAATATTCAATAAATATTCCGTCCTCTTAAATATTCAATAAATATTCCTTCCTCTTAAATATTCAATAAATATTCCTTCATCTTAAATATTCAATAAATATTCCTTCATCTTAAATATTCATTACGAAACAAACCAGAAACACCAATCTTAGACTGGATATAAGGCATATTTTTGTTTCTTTATTGCTAATATTTAATCATAATAAATAATAATATTTTTGCAATAGAAATTATCAATTATAATAATCGTAGTTGCAAAGAAACGTCTTTAAAAGAGCGGCATTTTCTATTAATGAAAATCCATGTTATAAAGGAGAAAGTGCCAGAAAGAGGCCATTATGTTATATATATTTCGAATATTAGTCTATTCAATATGAAAAATCACATTGAACGAGAAGTGAACTGAATCTGAATAAAATCTGTTTATCTCATAAATAATTCATCCGAATGAATTACTTACAATATAAACAGAAAATACAGAATCATAAAATGCATCTAATATCCTTTGCTTTTAATTATAATTACAATAAATAATGATTCCTAATCGATCATAGAATAAAATAATCTATTTATCAATCAGTCTTCACTTCCGCATTTTGAATTGTGTATTATCAATTATTATCATGAAAAGTTTCTCGAACAGTTGAATTATATGCATAGAAGATTGATTTTTCTGAATATTGAGTAGAAGGTGACCGATTTTAGTTATTAGACGGAATTTTTGCACATTGTAGTACGATTAGTTTAAATTTGAATTTACTTACATACTACTGTGTCCAAAAAGTAAGTTTTCAATTTAAATTTCGGGTATATGGTACTTCAATTGTTTTTCTTTTTAGAGTGTTAGCACAGCCCTTGACATCTGTGCGAAATTTTTACGTCAAAATATTCATCAGTGTTTGAGTTACGATTGGCTTTGTCAGACGCTAAAACTGATTTCGGTGATTTTGAAATGCCTCTTCCAATCGACTCAAAACTGTGTCCCAGGAGTGATCTTTTTTGAGTTTAGGGAATAGCCAGAAGTAGCATGATTCTAAAATCAGGTGAATACGGTGGTTGTGGAACGATATGGTTTCACTTTTGGCGAAAAAGTCACGAGCAATCAATGCAGTGTGAGCTGGCGTATTTAATGTTTTCGGTACCAATCGAAATTGACGCGTTTGAGGCCAAAACATTTTTTAAAAATGAAATTTTGAAATTCCAACAGGATCCAGCAAGGTCTCTTAATTGTAAATCGACGGTTTGCAAGCACCAAATCTTTCATTTTTGGACGAGAGCTTTCGTTGGTTGAGGTCGACCAGAGGGTTCTTCGTCACTTCAACGCCTTCTCTCTTTCTTTGAACTGTTTACACCACTTCTAAGCATTTATTTTTCTAATATAGGAATGCTCACCGAATGCCTTCTGCAACATTCTATACGTTTTTGAAAACAAAAATTTAACTCAAGTTCTTTGCTCAATTAATTCAGACATTTCAAAAATCGCTTGGAATCAGTTTTAGCATCTCACAAAACCAAGCGTAACTCAAGCAATAATGAATATTTTTGTCTTAAAATTTCACACAGATGTGAAGCCAGTGCCAAAACCTAAAAAAGAAAAAAATTGAAATACCATATGCCCGGGAAATTTAAATTGTAAACTGTTCTTACTTTTTGGACACAGTAGTATACTTCTCAAGGCAAAATCTCATAATACTATTTATAATACAATAAGTACATTTATTTAACGATACTTACCATTTATTTGAGACATGTCTCTATTCAACCTTAAGATGCCCTTCGAATTCAGGATTACCTTTTTGCATGTTAATACGAATTTTCATTCAAAGTCAAAACATCAGTATATTTTAAACACACAGTTTCTCATAAAAAGAACGAAGAACAATTTCAGCATTCATAAAAATTAATACTTTTTCCAGTTTTAAATATTTGAAAGGTTAAGAAAAAATATTTCTACTTGCATCAAATATGTAACTCAAAATCATACAATTTTTATATTCAATTTCAACTTATATGGACAATATGTTATTACATGTGAATTAATGAAACATGACCTTGACATTTATTAGGCTATTTCCTTTTATTGAGATTGTTCTATATATCAGAACTCATGTTCAAGACTATCAGTTCATCATTTGTTAAGATTTTGAAAGGCTGCTTTTATGAAAATTGAAAATAATTATGAAGGCTATACATGTTTAAAATAACGAAGTTAAAATATATTTAAATAACTAACGTCATAATATTATAATTGCAAATTAGAAATTAACAAAACATTGGCAAAGAAATGAAAAATGAAAATATTACACAGACGTTAGAAATACTTTTTAATATTCTGTCAGCATTCTGTAGTTTCTGGACATTGTAATTATTTTTTTTTCGCGATTTGGTCAAAGTTTTTCATTTGCTTAACAGTAGATTATTAAATGTTTCTTAAATTGGTGAAACCGTTTTTAAATCTTTTATAAAAGGAAATAGTGAAATAAGTTTTAAATTTTAAAGAAAAAGAAATTTCAGAATAGAATAGCGACTTTATTTTTTATATAAAAAAATAAGAGTGTTGTATAAGACGCATTTTCGACAATACTGAATCTATTATAGTAAATACATTGGCTGACAAAAATCTAAATAAATTACAAAAATTTATAATGAAATCATATCACTAATTTTTGATGAAATATAGAACGATGATTAGTCGTAAATCACTGTCTTTAGTTGATTATTTACGAATAGCGTCAATTTTTTTTACTTAAGCAATCATTATCCCTTTTTGATTTTTTTTTTTTTTATTAAAATGCCATGCTTATATTACACTACATATTTCATTTCTTCAAGATGATATAATCCAAGTTTTTTCTGCACGCGAAATGATTGAATTTCAGTACACATCGAAGCAAGCGTGATCAAGTAACGGTCACAAAACTGTAACATTTGGTTTGGATCCATTAATTTAATAATTCAATAATCTAATAAATTATTTTTTTCCACACTTTTAGGAAAATATATCTCCTCACAAGGGACAATACAAACCCACCTGAAAGATGATTTCCCTAACTACATTTAATTCGTTTCTGATGATATATATTGTTTGATATAGTTAATGATCTACATTTATTGATATAATTAGTAATATAAAATAATACTTAAAAATATAAAAAATATAAAAATACCGAATGTTTCGCACATATTTAAATGAAATTAAGAATTACTTTAAGATGTTACCATTTTTATTAAGATGTTACCATTTGACACATGGCTTCTTTGGTTGAAAGCTTTGTTATGGGTTTCGATTCCTGTCTTCACCTAATAAATTTCATTTAATAAAAAATGTTCGTCAGCATGCTCTTTGATTTGCCAAGTGTTGTTGGTCTGTGGTTATATATGTGCAGTATTAATTAATACATATCTATATACAAAATATGGATTAATTTATATCTCCCTTTTCATGTGAGAGCAATTTTTCTCTGAACGGACAGGACGATGAATTGTTCTGGTACAAACTCATCATTTCAGTAAATAATAACATAATCATGTATCAGGTATTTGAAAGGATAATTTTAAGATCATTTATGTAAATAACTTAGCGATTTATAAAACTAAACTCCTTGGAACTTTACCCATTACATCCAAAAGGGAAAGGAAGCCATAACTTTTCTAAAAATGATTATATGAATAATTGGGTCACTTTACGTTTGACCCCATGGGTGGATTTGACGTCAGAGTTTCGTCAAGCGCTTGTTTTGCCTAAGTTACAGTTGAAGTGTCTAATTCGTCATTCAAAAATAGGACACAATTAAACATATACATTCTAGTTCATGGGAAGAGTGATTTGTAGCAGTTGTAAGAAAACGTTTCTTCCAGTGAACCTTGTGTGTGATAGACTGCCCACAAAATGTCAAAAATAAGTAATATATTTTACGATAGTGATAGCGAAACTTTTAATGAAATATGATAAGGATGATTATAGTGAATTACAAGATGAAAATTACTAAGAAATAACGAACTAGAAAGTGATAACGATAGTGAAAATAATACCAAAATAGAGAGTGATTGAGTGACAGAGTGAAAATAGAAAGTGATGGAAAGATTTCAAAGACGCACCAGATGCTTATTGAATTCGATGCTTACTGAAATGAATGTTTTATTGAAGAATTGCCAGGGACATGGATTTGGAAGAAAAAAAGGAAATATCGCAGATGCAAAACGATTTTGCGATTGAATTGATCCCAGGTATTGTTTACATGTGTCTGCTTAGACTAGGTGGTAATCCTAAAACTTTCGATGCTATGAATGAAGTCTTAAATGAAGATTTTTGGGATATTATAGTTGAAGTGTTTTTTAAAAAGTTTAAGTTTATTACTATGCATATCTTCTTCATCATTGCCGCAATAGCTCATGGTGGGCCAAGGCTGTCGGCCTAATGACAGATTTCGAGAAAGGAGTTGTCTTCTTATGGGTAGGGCTGTCAGGCCTATCCCCAACTCTCTACATTCATATTAGCCCGGACCTACGGTTTAAAGTGGATACTGAACCATTATAAACATCCATGGTACCGTCGGCATTCAAACCCGAAACCCTGTGGTACTGAGCGCTAGTATTACATATATCATATCGCTCAAATAAATGAATTCTCACACAAAATCTACTGCCTTTATATACAATTCCACACATCGGCAAATGAAATCCGTTTCAAACGCAAGAATGTTTTTCAAATAAATTGGTAACTAAGGGTTAAATAAGAAAATTAAAAACCTCAGGACAACTAGTTTGATTACTGCGAAGCATATCAGCTTTAGCCTTTAATTGATTTTAGTTAAATATAAAGCCATCGATTACAAAACATTCTCTTTTTAACCACCAATAACAGCCAATTAGCTCTTCAATTAACCATTTATAAGAGTTGTAGTTTATCGCGTAATCTTTTAAAACAAAATTTTGTAGTAAATGAATAAAAACATACGAGATACTTGAAATATTAAATTGCTTTGTAAAACATGTAAACATGTTGTTGTATAAAACACGTTTGACATGTCCAAGATTAGATTTTACCACTTAACAAGATTCTTCACAAACTGAACTTTTTCTACAACATTTTTTTTACCTGACTTATTGTTGTGATTGTTCTTAAAAAGTTCATTAAAAAAAAATTTTAATAGAATAAAATTTGAAATATAGTAGTTGAAAATAAATTCTAAATAGAAATCTAAATAAATTCTAAATAGAAAATGGAAATAAATCTAATAATAATAATCTAAAATAGAATTAATTCTAAATAAATTCAAACAGAAAAATGGAAATAGTCAATTTTTCAATTAACGAGTTTCTATAGAAAAAAATTTAGCTGTCCTGGTTAACTCCGCCTGATATTCATGTCTGTCGATTGTCTTGCAAACATATTATTTAGAATTACACTCTGTTTTCCGAATATTTCGTCTCGCATCCCCGTTTCAGTTTCATGAAAGTGACTTGCAAAGTTCGCGTTCTATTTCCTTCTACATTACCTGTTTTTAACGCTGTTTGTATTTAATATATTCTTTTGATAGAGTGTTTTACTACAAAAATGGAAATCATTCTTTAGTTATAAATATCCTATATCCGTATATTCTAAATTTATCAAGTGCCAAAAATAATTATACATAAATACAACCTGACGAATTCATTTTTGTATTTGCATTTTAATTTTATTCTTTGAAGGTAAATGTATACAGTCAAACCTGTTTATATGCGGGTCCTTTTTTTGTGAGGTATAAATTATTAAAAGTATTTGATGAAATTAAAAAAAAATTTTATTCATAATTTGCAATTCAAAAAAGAAAACACCGCATGGCTGTCAAAATAAAAATGCAAATTAAAAAAAAAAAAGACCGGCAGATAACCCACCTAATACTATATCATCATTACTACATATGCTATTAGGTGTGAGGTGAGATTTTGATTTACATATTTTCTATGTGAAACTTTTATTTATGCGGTCCCTATTTACCGCATAATTTTTTGATGTATTATAAACATTATATTTTATAGCTACTTATGAAGTTTACAGACATTTTTATTAGGCGATTTCTTTTTATGCGGTCAGTACTCCCGGCACAAAACAAGCTTGACTTGATAGACTAGACTAGTCCAAGACTAAATTTTTACCACTTAACAAGATTCTTTTCACAAACAACTTTTTTCTATAACATTTTATTATCTGCCTTATTGTTGTAATTATTCAATTGTTCTTAAAAAGTTTTTTTTTTTTTAAAAATTTAGTAGAATAAAAATTTGAAGTATAACTGTTGAAAATAAATACATTTGCGCTCTACAGACATATTAGATGAGGATCTACGGTTTAAAGTGGATTCCGAACCAATAAAAACATTCATATCACCGCCGGAACTCGAACTTGAAACTTGTGGCACCGAGTGCCAGAGCGCCAGTCACTCGGCCATCAGGCCCCAGTAAAAAATTTACAACGGTTTAATCCTTGTGACATGACTTCTTATTCATATCTATCAATGTGACTTTGGAAACGTAAATTTATTTAGTTCAATAAAATATCAGACTAAAATATAACAAAATTATTGTCACACATAAAATGCATTTTAAAACGTGTTGCAATTCATTCAACAATTACAATATTACTCATCTTTGACAAAAAAGGATAAATCAGTTTTAAACAAAGCATATTCTCGCAAAAATGAAAGTTTTTTTTATTGCTCATCCGTGATTCACCATCTATTAATGTTCCATTAGAAAAAAAAAAAAAATTGGAAAGCCTTGATTTCCTGCAAAGAATGCTTTCTATGAACTGGTGACCTTGATGCATCGAAAAGTGAAGATAATTTCTTTCCCCATTTGTTTGCCTTTTAGAAAATTAATTCAACTATTGTATAAAAACAATAAGGTACAATTCATAAAACAAAAGCGTATTTTGAATAGAAAGAAGTCTTTTACAAGATTTCATATATTGCTTTTAATAAATTGCATGAAAGAATGCAGCATTTTCAGAATCCTAAATATGAGTGCTTAGAAACTACAGGATGAATAAAACATTAAATTTTCTTTTCAGAAAAAAAGGTTTTGAACTTTTTTCTTTTTGAAAAATAAAAAAATTTCGAAAGAAGAGATGGCCAACTGGCTAGCGCTCTGGCCAAATACCACCATCCATATCAAAGCAAGGAAGATGTTGTATATGTGCAAGGAAAGAAGATGGAAAATATACTACAAGATAACAAAATGCAAACTTCATTTGTAAAAGTAATCAATATTATTTGCAATGACTGCAAAAAATAAATTTGATAATTTTGTGAAATATGTAATTCTTATAATATATCTAATCTCATTTACATTCCGTTGTTAAATTTATAAAAAAAAATTCATTTATTAGAGTGAAATTACACCCATGATACCGTTAATGTGATTTTTTTTTTAGATGATATCTTTTAAGGATTAAATCATTTTGCTGCAGCTTACATGTAGTGATTATACCAATTATTCAATATTTATTATTTTCTTTCTAATGCAGCGGGCAAACACAGACGGCTTGGTCTTTGGATGCCTTAAGGCAAGTGCTGCACAGACGTACTCACTTTGCATTACCAGGGGGGCGCGTGTAACTTGAAGATAAGCCACGGACGCGGAGTAACAATGCCCCCGCAACGCTCTACATTCTTATTTGACCGGGACCTACTTTTAAGGTGGATTCACAATATTTATTATTACTTCATGTATTTTTAATCAAATTTCTTATTGTTTCCAATCAGTTTCTATTTAGGCCAAAAATACTTTATTTCAAATCACATCCCTGCTACATTACTTACACCCTCTAACTCTTGTCATTATAAATGAAAAAGCATCAAGTCGTGAATTGATCATAACACAGTAACTGTAAAATATTGTAAATAAATTAACCAATTACATAACTCAAACGAAAAGATTTGATCATCTCATTAATTATCTCGTGGTTAAGGCACTGCGAAGGTTTAAGAACTGAACTGGAATTTCTAGCGAGCAGAAACAATAAATGGATTATTTTGTTATTCTAACGAGTAGGATAAGTGAAAAACGATTCTTTTAATATGTTTTGATATCCGTAACAAAAGAAATGTAATGAGTAATCACAGCGAAGTAAATGATTTTTTTATTAGAAATTTTTTTTTTTTTATTAGTTATTCAAAACTTCATTTGAAACTAAATTATTATGCAACTAGGTTAGAAAGTAGAAACAACTAATTAACGAAATCGAGAAGTCATAAACTTTATGCAAGAAAAAAATATAGGATTGGACAATTCTTTTTTTTTTTTTATTTTGAAACAATGTATAAAATTAAAAACCAAATTGTCATTGGCTAATTTTTAAAAATTGTTTAAGTTTTCATTACATTTTTAACACTGCAGTTGATCAAGTCAATTGTCTTTCGAAAATGATTTTCGGTGAAAGTAACCCTCAATAAAAGGGGAAGGGGGGTATGCCCGACTTGAGTTAATAAAAGCAGCAATTTTACAGGTGTGTTTAGATTTGAATCCGCAAGCTGTCTTCGTTGTTGTCACTGCTTTCAATACTGGTGAAAATCTATTGTGGTTATAACAATGAAAAGAGTGGATTATAGTTTTCTTCGATGAGACATGCAGATGAGGGACAGCTACCCTTAAAAGGTTTTCACAGTAAGCAATGTCCTCTTTGACCATCTGATGCGGTCTAATGGCCAATTGACTAACGCTCTGGCTTTTGGTACCACATGCTTGAGGTTCGAACCCTGGCGGGGGCATGAATGTTTGTTAGGATGTTAGTGGTTCGGAATCCACGTTAAGTTGTGGGTCCCGGTCTAAATAGTCCAAAGTATGGAAAAGATGACCGTTGAGTGGCAAACAAAACCAAAACTAACCATGCGATGGATGATGCAAGTTTGTGGCAAATGGAACCCCCATATTGATATTTCTTTCATCTATCCTTAATACTTATTAATCGATATTCCTTTACTAATCGATTGACAACTTTATAGAGGTTCGACATTTCAGTTTGAAAGTATTATTACTTATGGCAAGAGTTAATGTTTTCTTGAGATACTTAACATATTAAATACACTTCAATATTAGAAAGTACAATAGGCATTGATTGTCAATTCGAAGTATTATCAGAATCTCAATCGAATCTCCTCTTTTTTTCAAAGCAGGGAATCTCCAGTGGGAATAAAATTTGTTTACTCACAAGACACACTAGCTACTATTATATCTCGAATGAAGATGTTCAAGATATATTACTTCATAAAATAAACTAATATGTTTACACTGTACCGAAAGAACAATTTAAATTTATCTGCATGTTTTTCAGTTGGATGGTTCGGTGGGTAACATTCAGTGGGTCTTTGAAGTGCATTGATTCATGTGCTAGAGGATTACATCATCATTACAGTTGATGTAATTTGGATTACATCAACTCAAAACTTATTATTTTCAGAAGTTGTATCTGAGCAACGACAGAAATGGAATAAGCCACCTTTTTAAAAGCAGAAGAGCGTTCTTGGAGATATTGTAATAAGAAGGCAAAGTAAAAAAAAAATTTTAATGAAAATTTCAATCAAGGCATAATAAATCTCTTTTTTTAAAAAACAAATAGTATAAACAAATTTTTTGTAAAGTCAATTCCTACTTTTTTCATTCTATTGCAGAAAGTCCTTTATAAATAATTTTTTAAGTTTATCTGACACGATCTATTGGTAGATATATGCAACTTAAATCTAAAAAAAACTAAAATTCATTAATTAAACTTAATTAATGAATAATTATTTGAAAAAAACTGTATTAACATCAAGTGTCATCCACTACAAGTTCAGAAAAATGGTATTTGAACTTGAGTGGATGAATAAAAAAGTATGTTATTAACGATTGAAAATTTGAACAAGATATATATAGGAAGAGTGTGAGCTAATAGAAGGATAATAATTTCAAAATTAACGTTAAATTTTTTTGTATTTAAAATTTATCCTGTCTTGTGGATTTAAAAATCGAATGCTTTCGCTGAATATATTATACTGCAGATAAGTTATCGAAAAATTTAATTGTAGGTTTTAAAAGAGTATTTCCTAGATTTCTTGTCTAATAAAAAATAAAAGTCGCGTGCTCAGTGGAATGTCAGTAAAAGTTGCTGAACCACGACGGAAGACCTTTCAAAATTTTTCACTCTAACAAGGGGTTTTATAGACACTTAAAAGTCTCAATGAACAATGGGTTTGGGAAAAGAAAACATTAAAAGTATATTGTCCTTTGTGAATCAATATTTTGAGTTCGTCTTGAACGTAATTTTTTTCGAAATCAAATGTTAACCCAGGCGATAAATATTTGAACAAGCAGTTTTTTTTTTTTACAACATAACAAAATTAACATTTGATTGTAGCAAAATATATGATGTAAAAACTAACATTGCACAAGTATTCGGACTTCCCTTTAAAAATTTCAAAATAATACAGTTTTGACAATACAGTTCTTGGTAAAATCATAAAATCAAAATTATCTTAAGATCTGAAGAAAATATAGTAGGCGAAGAAGATAATTCGACAAGAGAAAGTGATATTAATTTGAAAGGGATATATTAATTAAAATGATATTAATTAATAATTAATTAAATATTAAACGATATTAATTAATTATTAAATGATATTAATTAATTAAGTTCTTTAACGGAAAGTATGCTCTATCTCGTGGTTTACGGGCTTATTTATTTAGGCAACTGTTAACTTCATTTTAAAAAATGTCTTTTCATAATTATGATTGTATTTTTCCTAGTATCTATAAAAACTAAAAATAAGATGTATTCTTTCCAGTGTTTCTTTGAGAAAAAAAATTCTGGGAGTAGAAAAAAAAAAAAATAGAATTGAGGAATGTTTCAACATGTATTTCATACTTTTATGTAAAATTAACATTTATGCAAAGTTTAAATAGTTAATACAACTATTTTCAAATAGATTACTATTGGTTCACTTTCACATGGGATACAGGCAAAACCGCTGTGATCATTTATCTGAAAGACAGACTTGATCATGCCCTTATTGTGATGTTCTAGAAATAGCAACTTTGATCTTAATACGTATTAAAATAATCAAGAATATCATAGATAAAACGTTTTTTTTTTTTATGACATGAAAATGTGTTTTGAAATAGATGCACCAGTAAGTGCGTAGCAAGTGTGAAGACGGATTCAAATTTTAATTCGTTAGTGTCATCCGTTGTAGTCATAGTTTTCAGAAACAAGAAAACTCGATGGTAATTGTGACAATGTTTGTAAGCATATTTCATCGAACAATCAAGCTATCATTGTAGGAGGTGCGTGGAACCACCTCCTCGTTTACCCTAATGACTGAAATAAAAAAAGGCTGGCTAAGTATGGCACACTCATCGTCATGCATATGCAAGATGGAAATTAGTTTAATTCCATAATTTATTTCATATAGAGATTTGAACCTCTAGTAAATCAAAGGAAGGCCAACATAATTTTATACAACCTGCATTTTGTTACTACCACTGACGGATGTCTTCTTTAATATAAATGTTTTAACATCATGACAGAAAAGCAATTATTAATCTAACAGAAAACAATTTTACTTTAAGCAGGTTTAATACACACACTTTATTTGATATATTATACTTTGCTTATTTCACGGTTTTTGTCTTCATGTTTATAAAGGCATACGAGGCCGCAAAGCTGGCACAACTATCATCCGAAAACTATGCTGCAAAAATATTTTATCTTCATGTTTCTTTCTATTTTATTTTAATGAGAGAGTATTCATTGTCGGCACATTGTTTTCATGGAAAAAATTTACTTGTCTTGTTCTCAAATAATTCATTTTAGAAACGACAATAGACTATTACAATTATATGTGATATTTGTAGTAAAGGAGAATGAGATATTATTACCAATTACTTTTCCTACAAAACCGTTCCTATATTATTTGTCAAAGGCAGTTCTATATCAAATAATTTAATGTTCTTCATTATCCATTGTATCACATTGAGAAAAGAATGATAATAAATGACAGATTATAAATAAAGTAAATTGACATTTTCATGGGTGCAAATAACTATTTAAATAATTATCTAACTAATGAATACGTTACTCTAAAAACGATTACATTTCATACTGCAGACAATGAAGACTAGCCATTAGCATTGGTTAAATTTCAGAAATTTATTTCATTTATTGTAGATGCATCATATAAACCAATGATTATTACGACAAATAGATGACATTTATTGTTCTAAATTAATCACATGTAGTTTACATTCTTTGTTATCACTATTTTAAAAGATTTCAATCGTTAATCTGACACAAACTTGCAAATTTTGAATAGCAATAAGAACTATTACAGTTTTCATATTTCACAGCAAATATTTTGATGGTTTTTGCACATATAATTCCCATGATTGCGCTAATGATTAACTATTAATCTATTAATTTCTTTAGATTCATTAAATATTTAATATTATTAAAATAAATGCAGTATTTTTCTTTTAATTTCATAAAAATTTAAAAAATAATTTATAAATTCATGTTTGTTAAAATTGCAACACCATGAAGGACTTACGCGAGTGAGCTAAAATTTTCAGGAGATGCAAATTTTAACGCATGATATGCACAGGGATTAGAATTTCAAACCGTAGCGCATGCGTAAGCTGAGCAGCACCCTCTGAACGGCGGATAGATCCGAATAAATAGACGGCTTGTAGCGAGGCGTGTATGGTTATCGGTGGTTATCTGCCAGTGGTAAAAGTTAGCTCAATCGTTATTTATCCCTCTTCGACGAAAGAGAGCGAGATTTGAACAATTTACAGAGTTTGAACGGGGAGAATCATCGGCCTTCGTGAAGCTAGATTTCTTATCGTGCAGTAGCCGCTCGTGTGCAGCGTAACAGCAGCACAGTGATGCGTCTTTGGAGGCGGACGAGTGTCGGACAACTCGGAAATCCGGGGTGGACTCGAAATGTGGCGTCAGCTCGCTATGATAGACACCTGGTCCGCATTCTGACGGACCGTACAGCTTCCTCTAGACTATTGGCAGCACAGTGCTTCATCAATTAGACGTCTGCTGCAGCGTGGACTGCGAGCAAGGACTCCCTTTATACATGATCCCTCACACGCTAAACCATCGCCGCCTGCGGCTATATTATTTGCTCAGCATAGAGACTGGCGTACTGACTGGCAGCAAGTCGTGTTTTCTTCTTCCCGCTTATTCTTTGTGGCACCACGATGGCCGCATGCGTGTCGATAATGCCGGTGAACGCCACCTTCCGTTGCATAAATCGAACGCCACAGTGGACGAACACCCGGAGTTATAGTTTGGGGTGCCATAGCATATCATGGACGATCTCAGAATCTCGTCAGGACGATTGGCTAAGAATTGTGGGCAATCTGAACAGCAACCGGTACATCAGTGAAGTTCGACATCCCCAAGCTGTTCCTTCCTTCAAAATTTGCGGCGCTGTATTTCAACAGGACAATGCCCGCCCCTCATATTTAGGACTGTTCAATCCTTCTTTTGCAACGCGGCAGGTACAGCTTCTTTGTTCGTATTCCCCGGATATGTCGTCGATTGAACATGTGTGGAATTTCGTTGGTCGGCGTCTCGCTCGTGATCCTCGTCCTGTTGCTTCTGCAGACAAAGGGTGCACATACAAACAATATGGAATGCTCTTTCCTTAGGCAGACATTCAAAATTTGTTTTCCTCCATGCCACGTCGTGTGTAGCAGCACTTATTGCGGCGCGTGGTGGCTACACAAAAATACTGATTCCGATCTCTTGTTATTGTTTGCTTTGAACATTTAATCTTTTATTTGTACCAACCACTCAACCGTGTGTATTAAATTTCATTCAATTATGACGATTCCTTCATGGTGTTGCAATTTTCACAAACATGAGTTTAGTAACATGCTGAAAATGTTTTGTTATTCATCAAATTTATTATTATTATTGTTCATTTATTTTTCTTGACATTTGGACAAAAATAGAATTATAAATATCTCTTATTTTTTTATTTTTAAAACTTGAAAAAAATTCATTAGAAAATTATTTGTGGTTAGAAATAAGAAAATGTTTTCTTTAAAAGTTTCTTTCTTAATCTTTGTTTCTTGTTACAAGCATTCCTTTTTGCCAGTAAAATTAAGGACACTGAAATGAATTTCAAAATAAGGTTTTTTTAACCTTTAAAAAAAAAGTGAAATTTTTCGATTTTATTGGAACAAAAATGATAAAAAATAACACAAATTTCCAAAATGTATTAAATAATAAAATATATTATGGATAGTTCAAATATTGTAATTAAAAATATTTTCAATGCGAATACTGATGTACGAAATTGTTAAACCATGAAACAGTTTTATTTTTTATTTCTGTTATATATCATAAACACAAATAAAATTGTAAATATACTGTACACTTTTGTATGAAAAATGCTACATTTAATAATATAATATCACTGAAATGAATAATAATCTCCTACAAACTCACGGACCTCTTTTTATGTCGGTGTTCTCCTTATGTAACCCCTTAATAATCGATATTTACACATTTAACTGTACTAATAGGGATTGCAATGCCGGTATACCGGGATACCGAATACCGGTATTTTGAGCCATTTGTACAATTTGGTAATACCGGTATTTACAAGTTTAAATACCGGTTTTTCGGTATTTACTAGAAATTTAGAATTCTTATCTGAGAATTTTTATTTGGGAAATTCTTATTCTTATTCAGAACCTATCCACATTCAGAAGAATTCGGTACAGTTATCGAAGATTATAATGACACTAATGTTGATAGTGAAAATTGTCTCTTGAACAAAACTTTTTTAGCGATAACTAAAAAATTTCAGCAAACAAAATACAAAACAGAAATCAGCTATATCTAAAACAATCCGACGAGAAATATATTTATTTGAAGATGAGACATTTAGAGGTAAATACTTGGAAAAAAAGTATATCGCGTATTGCTAACAGTACCACCCACTAGCGTAGATGCTGAAAGAGCGTTTTCGACAGCTGATAATTTTTGCACAGAATTACGTTCCAGGCTTAATGATAGTACAATTGATGCATTATGTTTTTAAGATCATTTTTCAAAAATCTGTAATAGTACCACAGACTGAAAAGTGATGTTTACACTTTTTTGTGATTTAAATAAATAAGATGTTCCTTTACTTTTTTTGTGACTCTTTATATACTGTTATAATTTATAAGTTACAAACTGTTTTGTGATATTTACATGCTCTAATAAAACTTGTAAATAAAAACAAAAAACACCTGTGTTTTCTATTTTTTTCTAAAATTTCTACTACCGGTATTAAAACCAGTATCCCGGTATTAAGATCTAAAAATACCGAATACCGGTATTGATCTTTTGGTCGGATATTGCAATCCCTATGTACTAATCAAATATCAGAGCAAATAAAACAAACAACCATTAATGAATTAACTTAACAAAGAAATAATTTTTGATGTGCACAGTTTTAATTATCGATTTCAAAATTATTAATAATACCTTACTTCATCAGTGGCGGAATTACCTAATTTCCTTATTCCTTTAACAATGAAATAATTATGCGAGTTTATCAAGTATTGCATCATATTTAAAAATTTTTTTAAAAGGACCACACACTGACGACTAGTGACATTAAAAGTTTAATTATTTTTTGAAAAAAATTAACCGCAATAGTCATCACTAATTTTAAGGAGAGATAGTTTAATTGAAAGGAAAAAAAAAAATTTTTTTGAAGCAATAGTAATTATATAAAATTAAACTATTGATAAAACATTAATAAAAATGAACGAACCACATAATCAAAGCTAGAATAACATTGAGGTGGTTAACAAATTAATAGTTGCTAATAACAAAGGTCAGGGTTACAATAGTTTGTCTTATTAATGATAGTGTAGTGGTGAAAAATTCGACATCTACTCACTGATTTTTTTCTCTACTTTCTTTATACTTTCCCCAGGGTTTTGATGCAATTTTAAATTTTCTTCTTACGTTGTATATAGTATGATGAAATATGGCACATCTGTCAAATCCTTCTAAGAAATGAGGAAAATGAGGAATGTCTCGATAAGCAAAAGGAGCATTGGAGGGAAATTATCTAGATAAGACAGGTTTTTTTAATCGAATCCATAAACAGAACTCTTGTAACTCAAAATCTCCACACCGTAAAATAATAATTTTTTGGCAATATATAAATTAATCGATTGATATAATCATATCAACCGATATATGTATCATGATCTATCTTATATATAAACCTATATTTAGGATAAATAAACTATACATACATACACTAAAACCTACATATTTATCCTATATCCTATTATCTGTATTTATAATGAATTAACAATCTTATCTTTGAATTTGATAAATATGTTTATATACTGATTATTCGAGCCAAAAATCCGATTAATGCTTGTGGGCATAAAGAAACAAAGATTGAATTTGGGCATAGTGTCGGAAACCAAACCCCGTTTAGTTGATGAAAACTGAAATGAAATTTTGATTCTGACATCACACAAAGATGATAAATACAACAATAGCAAATAAAATAAACTTTTATTTGATCGCATTTTTACAATTCAGCATGCCAGAGCGAGGTACAATGTTAAAAAGTGAAAACGATATGAACGAAATTATTACACGAATTCTCCAAAAGGATGGCCACGAATGCCATTGCACAGTCGGCAACGACATAAAAACAGCTAGGTGACATCGGACATGCTAATGTCTATCACAGTGATGATGATCCAGGTTAATATGTCCTGTTAAATTTTACATGTAAGTGTTTCAAAGAAGTGAAATTGAAGCAAGCTCAACACCCTTTTTGTTCATGCAAGAAAATTATTCAATCTACTTATTACAAAATTCTTATTTTAAAAAAATCCAGAAAAATGCTATAGTGACAGTCATTGTAATGCTTACCTTTTGGCATATCATTGAAATACTTGTTTAAGTAATTAAAGCATCATAAAATTTTGAAAGATTTCGAATGGTTAGCAAGTTTAAAGATTGTCTAAAATAGAGTTTATGGATATTTCAAGGGATTTTTTGAGGTTTTAAATGTAACGTTTTAGATACAGTTTCAATGTACTGGGCTGCTTGGCGATGGTACGAATGAAATGCATAGAAAGATTTGGTGTTTTGCTCTACAGTCGTTTTTTGGCTAATTTTACACTTTAAAGTGGATTCTGAATCACTAACAAACATTCATTCAACCTACTAGCATTTTATACACTTTTTGGTACCCTACTAGCATTTGCTAGTATTCTAACCAAATGCTAGTAGGGTACCAAAGGCCAGAGTGCTGGCCATATGAATTTCAAGCCTCTATGCATAGAAGATATTTTGAAATGAATTATCGTCGCAATATTCTCATGTTTTTATATCTGGTTGAATAGATTAGTAAACATTTAAGAGCATTGTTTTTTTACTCGCATTCATTTAAAAATAATAAAAATAAACATTATATTATAGAATTCACAAATACGAATGTTCAAAAATCCCAAATTTAATCCCAAATTTCAAAAATATTGTACAGTATGTTTATATTTGCTTTTCTATGTTTATTTCCTGCGTAGAAACTAAATGTTCTTATTTTAATCATGCTTATTTCCTTGTTGAAATTGTTTTCATTTTTATTTAATCACCACGAAAAACCGTCAATCAATCGGGTTCAGTTATCATGAATAAATGCTACAATTTCTTTTCTATAAATATAGAAAATTAGTTAAATCTGCATAAATGATATCTGTAGTCACCAATACAAAACGAGATTTCATGGGGAAAAACTCCATTGCTGCATGTCTTGGAAAACCACCTACCTTATTTTTACTATCCTACCCTTGAAATTATGCCAATTAACAGCGGCAGGACGCCGCTAAATCACAAACCTGCTATGTACAGATTATAGTGTCAAGTAATTTGCAAATTATCTTGAAACTCATCAATGATTGAAATTGTATTTGGGTTATTCAATGCATCCTTTTACATCCGTCTCATACTACATAATATGCGTCTTTTACAACATAATATGGTATATATTACTATATCACGCAAATTTATTTTTTAAAACATATTTTAGTATAACTAGTCTAGTGTGCAATTTCATTTTGCATTAAAATTATTTTTTTATGATTGTCTATGACCGTCACTTATAATAGCACATTCAGATCTTTTCAAACTGTGGAATAAGGATGTTTTGGTTTGTCGCTATATGATCATTTTGTGCACACTTTATGCTAATTAGACCGGTACCTACTGTTTTACGCGGATTCCGAACCATTAACAAACATCCATGCCATTGCCAGGATTAGAACCTGAAGCCTCTAATACCAGAGCGCTAGCCAATTGACCATCAGGCCACAGAACAAGGATAGAGAAGGGGGTTGACGTTTCTTTTACATAAAGAGAATAAATTTAAATAGATTAAAAAATATATTACGGAAGAATACAAACTATATTTGTTATGAATTTTGAAATTATTTTTTTAAATAAAAGCATTGTTAATTTTAAATTTCAAATCATTAAAGATCTTGATTTGTTCTTCTATAATAACATATTTATACTAAAGTAAGTGTATTTTAATTGCACTATTATCAAATCAAAACACAAAACAAATATTTTTAACTAATGCTTTCTAATCGTAGGGCAAAGACTGCAACTGCTACAAGAAATCCATTTTCCTTCTATCATAGAAAACTCTTCTATAAATGATAGAAATTTTTTTGATTTGAGCACTTTGGTATTAGAAAATGAAATTTTTATATTTGGAATGAATTACGAAATTTAACATTGATTTTTTTTTTTGTTTAAATTAATGTAATATAATTTAGATTTAATGTCTTTAAGAAATAACAATAGTTAACTGTTGAAAACAGATACAATGTAGAATTTTTTTTTTTATTTATACTTTTGCATATTCTAGTTTATGAATAAGGTCAAATTTAAATCATTTATCAACTAAACTTCTACTAAACCGCTGACCGACTGAACTCATTGTACTGCATTTTATATTTCACCTGGTGGTTTCTTTGAATCTATTAACGGATACAAATCGAACAATGTTTTAATTTTCATGGCAAGATAATTGTAAAATTTGAATTTGTTTTTTTTAAATAAAAAATAAAAAAATTTTGCATTTTATAATTTTTTTTTTTTTTTTTTTTTTTTTTTTTTTTGTGCATTTAAAAAAAAATTTACAAAAATTTTAATTAAATGCTGCTTTTTAATCTGTATATATTTTCTTGTATATCCAATGTACAATACGAGTAAAATTGAAGCAATTGATAGTCAAATAAACAATCATAGAAAATAAATGACAGTTCATAATTAATTAAAAAAATTTAATTAAATTTTTAATGAATGCTTACATCATTTTGTTCTTATAAACCTCTTAACATTTTAAATCGTTTATGTTTTCTAAACGTTTATGGAAATTAATTACAATAAAGGTAATTTTACTATCAATTGTTGATTTAAAATCTTAATTAAACAATTAATTATTGATTAATTTAAAATTACTTCCTCATACTAAAAACATTAATAGATATATTATGTGGGAAGTTAACTATTGCTTAGCTCACATGGACTAAAAGGTATTAAATTTCTTTTGATTTCTTTTTATATCTGTATTTACTCTAAATTGACTCATAAATTATTTATAACACACATGAGTAATCAGATTTCCATATTTTGAAAATAAACTGTGTTTTTTTTTTTTTTTTTCCCAATAAACCGGAATAACATAGAAAAGAGACGGTGTGATTTTTTTTCCCTGATGAAGTGAAAAACAAGAATAAATGAACGCGAAGTTAATTGTGAAGCGATTTATTTTATGGGAATTGTTGAAATGAAGTTTTGTATTTCATTCGTATAATTCAAAATTTTGCATTAAGGTCAGTATTAATTATAATTTAAATAAAAACGGAAGATACATCCAACATCTTCCGTTTTAATTAATCTATTATAAAGATTATATATTTTCTCTTCAAAACAGAATTATGCTAGAAATTGAAATTATAGTTTAATAACCTGCTTTAATTTTTAATGTACACGAAATAGAATTTTTGATCCGATAAAATCGGATCAAATAGAAATAATCAATACATCTAGAAATACATCTGAATAATGAATACATCTTCATAGAAATAATGAATACATCTCTCCTTGTACTTAAACGCTATTTCTATGTAAGGTAAAGTGATTCACATATTAAAGAATATCAGGATCCAACTTTACATATTCGATTAATATGAAAACATTAAAATTTTTAAATTAAGACCTGTAAACAACTTAAAACACATGTAATAAATGTATCCAGATATTTCTAAATAATTTAAGTTGATAATTTTTTTTCGGATTAATATCAAGAAATGTCAACGTATTAAATAACAGTATTTGGTTGTTATCCCATAGTTTCACATGCAAAATATATATCGAACTTATTATCCGATATAATATTAAAGCCTTTTGATTTAATCGCTCATTAATATAAATAATTTAATCAAATAGATTATTTGATCAATATTGTAATATATAAAAAAAAAATAAAATTGAACTAAAATTATTATGTTAAAAAAAAATTATTTCTCACTGATAAAATTTAAAACCGAAAAGAATTTGATACTGTTTACAAACTGACCCTAAAATTACATATAACCTTTTAATTTTTCGTATAATATCTGATGCGTTTATACGGAATATGCCTTTAAAGAATTTTTTAATTAACAAGCTATCCAAAAATAGTTGAAAACATTAATATTAGTTTAATAAAGTTTTTTTTTGAGGGAGGTTCAATATTTTTTTGTTTTTAAATTAAGTTTTATAAAATCCATTAGAGGAAAACATAAATTTTATTAATACATTTTGCTTAAAAATAATTGAGCTTATAATTATTTATAAGCAGTTTATTACAACATAAATTATTGAAAACCAAAATCATTTTCGTATATCTGATCTTAGTAAATCAATCCACCAAAAACTCCAACTCCAGATCTACAAATGCTTCCATGCAAATAAAAAAAAAAAAGAAATCATTTACTCACTGGTATCAAATCCGGCAGTTATGCAAGATCCGTGTATTCACCCCACGAAGTCGGCTTCAAAATGTAAAAGGGAATGATACAACAACTCTTTTAACTCGAATACTGCATGGACAAAATCCCGATGAAACAGTGATAAATATCCCGGCTCTCAGTGTAACCCACTTCCGTCAATCTCTTGATATGGACTGCTTCGTTTTTCAAAACACACGCATGCTGTTGAGAGAAGCGAGAGATAAATAGTGGGCCTCACTTTTGAAACGACGGCCGATTTGGGTTCAAGTCGAGGCAAGGGAAGATTTTACATTTTATGCACAGATATCAACAACATGCGATTGATAGGACGCATTGGATTTTGCCGGGTTGCCAGCTTGGCTGATTTAGCGATTTTTTTGGTGAATGAATTGTGCTTATACTTTTTAAAGGTTTTTTTTTTTTTTGTTCTAATGCAGCTGGCAAACACTTAGACGGCTTGGTCTTTGGATGCCTTAAGGCAAGCGCTGCACAGATGTACTCACTTTGCATTACCCAGGGGGCGCGTGATAACTTGAAGATAAGTCACGGACGCGGAGTAACAATGCCCCCGCAACGCTCTACGATCCTATTAGGACCGGGACCTACGGCTTAAAGTGGATTGCGAACCACTACAACACCCATGGGCAAAGCCGGGATTTGAACCGATACCTGTGGTACCGAACGCCAGACATTCGGCCATCAGGCCCCTACTTTTTAAAGTAATTTTTAATTAATTTATCAGAAATTTTTTTAGTTTTTTTTAAAGAAATATTCAGTGTTTAATGTTATTGCAAGTGTGTTTAATTGAATAATTTCATTTAATAATGTATTAAAAATTTTTTAAAGTTTTGTTTATAGAAATTGGTAATCAAAACGTTTTGTGATATAAATAAATAAATAATGGTGTTTGAATGATAGTGTTACGGAGATTTGAGGAGATACGATAAAATAAGCCTTCGAATTAAAAAAAAATGAATAATGTCTGTATATTAATCTTTTTTTTTGAATAAATAAAATATTTATTTTATTATTGAAGTAAATAAAATATTGATAAATTTTGAATAAATAAAATATTTATTTTCATATTGACCTTTTGAAATAAATAAAATATTTATTTTCTTATTGACCTTTTGAAATAAATAAAATATTTATTTTCTTCTGACTTCTTAACAATTAAATTATCTTTTTCATAAACTTTGTGATTAGATTTTATCAGTGTAATAACATCATCCCAATTGTCTGAGGAAATATACCTTGCTGTAATTATAAATCTATTTTGATCATGGTTTAAAATTTGTAATGCGTATATTCTAAATTATTATCGAATTAAATCAATTTATGACCGTGGTTTGGTTTGTCGCTCTACGGTCATCTTGTGCACACGAGGGTTAAACAAATTGGGACCTACAGTTTAAAATGGATTCCAAACCACTAACAAATATCCAAGCCACCGCCAGGATTCGAACCTGAAGCCTGTGATACCGAAGGCCAGAGCGCCAGCAACTTGGCCACCAGGCCGCTTTATGAGCATGGAGGAAAATTTTGCTTAACACATGTAATCTTAATTTCTATGATTTTACTTCTTTTCTTTATTTTAGCAATGCTATTTTATATTTATTATTTTTAAGAATTTTATTAGCATACCTTTCTTTTATAAAAATATCTATATTTAAACCGTTATGCTATTTATTGATGGAATTCAACAGTAACACGATAGTAGGACAATCAATAACATGCAAAAATTTGTATCCAATTAAACATGAATTGGTACACAATTTTTCAATTTTATTTGTTAGTATAATCATTTATAATGATATTTATAATCATTTATAATGATACAAGGATTTTAAAGTATACTATTACCTTTATTACGAATTATTATATTTGATAGCTATATCGTACTTATTAGTCCATTTAATTAAACAAGCCAAACAGCAAGCATAAATCTCAAAATATACATGTGAGATTTGGCTTGTCATTTTCTGCACATTTTAGGCTAATTAGACCTTGACCTACAGTTTAACGTGGATTTTGGACCACTAACAAATATCCATGCCACCGCCAGGATTCAAACCTGAAGCCTGTGGTGCTAAAGGCCAGAGTTCCATCCTATTGGCCCTCAGGCCCCACATGTGAGAAGAAACGGTAATGAGCCGTTCGGATTTAAAATAAATGAATTGTCGAATGGTGTTTGTTTTTTTATCCTTTTGAAGTCTAAATAAGTACATCTCAAATTTGATCAAAATTGATTCACATTTTTCTGAAATTAAAAAATAGTGAGTACAGCATATTTCAACAGAATTACATCCTTTAGAATATCGAATATAATTTAGATTTGGGTCACTTTTTACACCAAAACTGTATGCTTTAAATAGTCCATACGAATTACATAGTAAAAGAAATAATCTGTTCACTCATACTGAGATGACTTTTAATGTATGATGCAGTTCTTAAGATGTTCGAAAGAATCTTCAGTTGAAACTCTTTTACATTACTTAATAGCCCCACGTGAGTTGCAAGTCTTTTTGCAAGTCTTTTTTTTCTAATGCAGCTGGCAAACACTTAGACAGTTGTCTTGGATGCCTTAAGGCAAGCGCTGCACCGACGTTACTCACTTACCTGGAGGTGCGTGTAGCTTGAAGATAAGCTACGGACGCGGAGTAACAATACTCCCATAACGCTCTACGATCATGTTAGACCGCGACATATACGGTTTAAAGTGGATTCCGAACCATTACAGACATTCATGGCACCGCCGGGACTCGAAGCCGCTCTTAATAGAGTGTTTTTGCATAACATTTATAGTGACTTTCTAAATTTCAAATTGCAAAATAGAATTTGACAAATTAACAGATTTAACTTGAGAAGATTGCATTGCTAAAATTAGCATTGCATTAATAAATTATTTATTTTTCCTATTTATTATTGTTATGTTTTTCGTGTGTTGCGTGGCATTGTTATCCTAGAAAGTAGGGTATTAATTTTATTATTACTAAACATTGAATTCTTTCCAATAAAATTTCAATCACCTTCAAACTAAAACAATGTCCAATAGGTAGTGTGGAAACTAAAGCCTGTCATGGCTTAATATATTGCCACTATCATGTTACCCTTTTTAAATAACACTAGCTTAATATTGAAGAAGATCGAATTCCAAAGTAGTCAAGCTTCATTTTTGAGCGAAACTGTCACCAATCAGGTCAAAGTTGAATTTTTTATTTTATTTTAACGAGTTTTGACTTTCTAATACTCTTAACATAATTTCATATTATTATTTTTTAATTGGTTTAACCAAGTGATGATCAATTTTTCAAACAATTTTAGTTGAAATAAAATTGTTGAGCATTTTAAATTTTAGAAATTACTCGAATCATAGTATACCTCGGCAACAATTTAAGATCTATATCACTGAACACCTAATTTCAGCTTTAAACAGATGATGATATTTCGACTTATCCTAACAAGTGGGGAAAATTTCGTGAAATCATCATTATCAATGCTTTCAATCTTACCTAACCAATACAGTAGTAATATTTAAATAATTATCTGTAATATAGATTCAAATTATATTATAGAAAAGAAATATGTCAATATGTAACCAGAAGAAGGTTAAATCATTGGCTCTTAAATGATTTCAACAACTTTTGCTTGGCAGTCTTTTCAATTTTTTTCAATGATTTTGTGGGCCATTTGATAATACTATATAAATAAAATTAATTAGTTTCATTTAAAACTAGTTTAAACAATCTTATTAATAATAGAACGTTCCCCTGAAAAAAAGTGTCGATAATCACAAACGGCCCAAATGTTTAATTAAATGACACCTTCATGGTCCAGTAGAGTATAACGGACATCAGTTTAATCACTGGATTAAACAAGGAAGATATCGCGTTGTCTTATGCAGTGATCAGCTTGTAATATTGTAAGGGGTCGATTAATTTAGCAGCCTATAAAAAGTACACGAATTGCATCAGTAATTGTATATTTATAAAAGCTTTATTTTTATATATAAAGGGTGTCTGAAATATCTCGCAAAAAAATGTAAAGGCAGGTAAAGAAGATCGGAATAACCAGATTTTGTAATAAATTTGGATTTTGTATGTGGCCACCAGATTTTTTTATATGTGGCTTGTGTAAATGCTTGCAACTAATTAATATACAAACAGCATGTAATTAAGAAAGACAGGTAAAAGTAAATAAAAAACATATCATGATTGAGCTTATTACAGTAAGTGTTTGGAAGAGCAATCAGTGATATTAATATAAGATTAGCAACAGCGGCCAATCGATAGCGTACATTAGCAAAAATATCAGAAGTATTACTTAAATTTCTGGCCACAAGCACGGTATCTTTTCTGCAAAAATATCTTACAAGAACATCTTTTCAGATATTTCACTACCTGCACACACGAAGGTATTATTATAGACTGGAATTAAAAAAAGTATCAGTAGTATGATATTAAGAAAAGTACATGTCCAGACATACATAAATGTTAGTCTTTGCAAGCCTAGTTGTTCAACGTACAGGAGGACCCAGGTTCAAATACTCCAGCGGCTCCTGCTTTGAGAAACGAGGAGAGTCGATGGCAATTGTGATAATGTGTATATAGATGCCTCGCACCAACAATCCGACAGCCTTGTGGAAGTTTTTCGGATTTTTCTACTTGTCTTCTGGTCAGAATTTTCTGGTTTTATTCGTTAATCAGTTCATCTTTTCTGGTACTACTGGTCTTATTTTCTTTTCGGATTCTGTACTGGTCTTCCATACGATGTGCAAATGAAGAGCAATTACTCCTAAAAGTCTTCTCGAAAGGCAATATATTCTTCCTTCAGAGTACATCAACGGGCTGCTAGTAGCATACATAATGGTTAAATTAATGAATAATTAAATTAAGTTGAATCAAAACAATCTACGTAAGCTGATAGAAACTATTTAATTTTTTTCTTCTTTTCAGAAAGAAGCATATTTAATTCAATTTAATCTACATGTTAATTTATTTTCTATTATGATTTTTTACCATGAATATTCTAAGCCAACAATTAATTACGATCTTATAAATGGTCGCCAAAAAACTTAAGCCAACTCGTGATTATTCATGCCCTAATGGCAAGAACCGGTCCAGCAAAATTATCGCCGAAGAAGTTCGACCTTTGTGTGACGTACGTGTGTGACGTAATGGTTTATGTCATCCCTGCAGGCTGACATAACCATTGGAGAAGATACGGGAGAGTCCTTCAAGAAATGCGATAAATTTCATTCGTGAAAAAACTGGCTGCTCGGAAACTCTCTTGGATGGTCTGTCCACTCAAAAACTTCAGGGGGAAAAACCCGTGGAATTCTTCCTCGGGTGGAAATAGTGAGAATTTACGTGCTATTCGCGAAACTTAATGAGAGAAAAACAAACGGTTGCATTTGTATGGTAAAAGAATTTATAATTCCTTACGTGACATATCTGCTTCGATCTAATCAGAAATAACAAGCTTCAGAATTCAGAAGCAAAATGTTTTGTAATCAGGGGTTTTCAAAAGTTTTGTTTTACAGGAAATCCCTGTAGAATAAATTAGTATAATTAATATAATATAAATTGTTCAACAAGAGTGAGTATTATCCATTGCAATTTGACAATAAATGAACTAAATTATCAGAAGCTTGAGTAGTAGATGGTAAATGTGATATGAAAGTTTGTCAATTAAGGTCGAATTCGGATAATTTGATTCGTAATAGAAATTCTATGAGGTTATTTCTAAGAAAAGAGATATTGGTTTAAAAAAAAAACCTGATTGAACATTCAGAATTCAACTAAAAATAATATTCAAAAATATAATAAGAGCTGATATCAGTGTTTAACCAAAAAGAAACTTTTGTTTATCAATTTAGTTTAGAATGTCGCTTTACGGTGATTTTTACACATGAGGATTAATTAGATCAGGGCCTACAATTTAACATGTACTCCGAACCATCTACTGCAATGATTCGAACCTGAAAGGACTGTGGTACTGAAAGCCATGGCGTTAACCAATTGGCCATTAGGCCACGGTGGTTAATCAGAGGGAATGGATTATTTTTCAGGTTATCCAGAGGGGGTAGGAATCTCGCAGACAATCTCTAATTTAGCGTTTTTAATTAAGAGCTCTATTTCTTCCTAAACATATTGGTATTATTTAGTTTACATTTACTTATTTTTAAATTCTAATTATGTAAAAAAACTTTCAATATATAACTAGTGGCAGCGTATCCAATTGCCTGACTTGTGACTTAATGATAACATTGGCAGTCAGCGTGCAAGAGTCCTCAGATACGAAACCGTTGATGGCTTCCATTGCATTCACTACTTTGACAAACGAGAGGGCTCAATGGTGAATGGTGATTGTGAGAACAATTTAAAACTTATCGCAACTGTACTCAGGTTATTTGGTGAGGATTTTCCGGATTTCTCACATATGACATATAAATGCTTAATAATAAATAATATTTAAAATTCTTTCCAAAAATAATGTGTTTTCCATTCCTGGTATGCATAAATGGAACGAGATATTTATCCCAAGGATGTTAACAAAAATTGCCCAGCTATCATGCAGGAAGGAACAGGTTTGAACCCCTCTATTGTGCCTGCCACAGTTAAGGTTTTCAGGAATAAGGAGACCCGATCATGATAATGAGCATGTGTGTGAGTATCGCATCTATATTCAAGAGGTGTGCAAAAGTGTTTCTGGTTTCCTCATAAGTCAGGCCAATGCCAGGAAGTTAATCTCTAAAATATCTTCATCGTTCTATAGTGATAAGAGTTTTCAATGTTTTATTTTATTCAGATTCTAATCTTTATTCTCTATTTTTTATTTTCTAAGATATTTCAGTGATTAAAACTTTCTAACAAGTTTAATGATCTCAAAATAAATAAATAAATAAAAAAATAAAAATTCTCGATTAATTAATCGAGAATTATATATATATCTTTATATACTATAGTAAGTTTTAAATGTGAGTCAAGACAATTTCTTTCCTTCAAAATTCAAATTTGGTTCCCAATAGTTTTTCCCTTCAAATGTGGTCCATAACATTTGTTTCCTCTCAGATGCGGTCCAAGGAAGCTTTACAACGCTGGTCTGATTGGATCACAAGAAATAATTCAAATTGTTTTTGCATTATCAAAATAAAAATAAATAAATAAATAAAAATGCTTTAAAAGTAAAACAAAATTATTTTATATCTATATTAATTTATGTGCTATAGTAAATTTCAAATTTGAGCCAAGGTAATTTCTTCCCTTCAAATATGGCCCATGACAATTTATTTCCAATCATATGCGTCCGAGGAAGATTTACAACGCTGGTCTAACTGAATCACAAGAAATAAATTATTACACGAAATTGTTTTGTATTACCAAATAATATTCTTCTAACGCTACATTATTTTCAACTGCATAGAGTTTAATCTTTAATTTATTTTTTCCAGTTTGAATTGTTTTGTATAGGGAATTTCGCCCAATATTTTATACGGGATAAATAGTATCAAGCTATAAACCACAATTAAAAACTGAAGACATTAACAAGTCGAGATGCAAATTGTATTGATGACCAAAACGAGAAATTATGTCGCTCAAATGTAAAAGAGGTTGCTGAACTAGTCCCATTCCTGGCAAATCGCAGGTAAAAGCCTAATAAAAACGGGCTTCACGCCTAAAAACACGAGAGCGGAAGTATATATATGTTGTTTCTGTAATCTCATTAATAGCTGCGATTATCATATCTTTGTACGTCAGTCTGACCTACACTGTGGGAAGTAATTAATTTCTTCTTGGAAAAAAATAATTATATAATTGTTTTTGTGGCTTTATTTGAGTTATGAAATAATTACTTGTTTACATACAATTTATCAATGAAACTTCTCTTTGAAGGAAGTATACAAACGTGGGTGCAATAGCGTTGATGGAGATGCCTGATGTTTTTGGATTCTTTATGTTCCTTTGCGAATTGTTTAGTATTCTGTTCCAAATGTATGAACACGGATGTTTTTAGATTGAAGTGTCTTAAAAACATCCTGAATTTAGATTACATAACGGCTATTTAATATATTTGTGAAATGATTATTTAATTCTTTGTAAGCAGGATTAACAAGGTAAATATCACAGAGACGCACATATTTACACAACGCATGCACACACATAAATATATATACATATACATAAATAGCGTCTAGCGTTAATGATAATTTATATACATATTTCGGACCAAACATTTTTAGGCATGAATAAAAAACGAATAATAAATAAAAACATTTTACTAATCGCTTTTGCGCTGGAATCAGCCCGGATTTTCCTTTAGGCTAACTAGGCTTCAGCCTAGGGCCTCAAGATCAAGAGGGGCCTACATTCAAGTTGTTAGCAAAATTAGAATTACACTAGTCTAAAAACATTAAACACTAAAACAATGAATCAAAAATAAGAAGAAAATCTACACATATGAATAATAAACAAACATAATAAGTAATTTACGAACTTAAAAAAAAGGGAGGTGAAAGAGCCTCATAAGTGTAATAGCCTAGGGCCTCTTTTCCTCTAAATCCAGCCCTGGTTGGAATACTTCAAAAATTATTATACTAATATTCAAATTAATTATAATAATTTATGTACAGTATATGTGTTATGATTATGTTATTTGATACGGGATATTATGTAAATTTAATAAATGTTATAAATATTAAATTACTTAATCGATTTTGATGTATTCCAGCGTAAAAGTGATTAGTAAAATGCTTTTATTTATTATTCGTTTCCTATTCATGTCTAAAAATGTTTGTTCACAAATATATGTTAATGCAAATACGCTTGCTCATTTTAATGAATAATTTAGCAACACCCACGTCTACTTTCTTTGCACAATTTCAGTATAAAACATGCCTTTAACAATAAATATCGTGGCGATATAAATATTGCTTAGATAGGAACCAATCAACAAATCTAACACATCATTGGCAAATAATAATATTTTCTAGTCTGTAAAAAACCTTTAACTAGAAATAAAATAATTTTATATTAAATATTTACTTTATTATTATTTTTATTAAACTATATGTATCGTTGAACGTATGATGTGTCAGGCAGTAGGAAAAAGCGTCGTAAAAATCACGGTCTGCGCTATTACTACTGTAAACAATACTACATCAGATGATGTAATTTATTTATGCTAGATGCTAGATTTTTTTATGCTAGATCTACAATAACCCAAAATTTTAATTTTTTTGTTCTAGATCAGAACCTAATTTCCATATCTATATGAAGTTATTATTTTACCTTTTTCATGTAAAAATATTTTGATTTCACTTTTTTCCATATAATTTCTACTCTCCTTTCCATTTTTTAACAGTGAAGAAGCTATAAATATCATGGCTAAAAGCTGTTGCTCTAAAATTTATCTCACTATAATTAATGCAAAATTACCCAATATGACTAACTCGATTAAACTCACAAGACTATTAGAATAGATTTTCCAAGATGCCAATTGAGCGACCAAGACTCTTTAGATGCTTTATAATTATTACATACTTTTTTTTTAGCGTAAATACACATCATAAACATTTTGTTTGAATGGCAAGACTATCTAGCTCAAGAATGACGGTAGCGTAACAATCTCACGTGATAAGGGCTTTAATTCTCCTGTGTGTTAGAACACATGTTATCATTGGGTAATGAGTTGGACCATGTAGTAATGTTAATGTATAGAGTACATTTGTTATATTTATGTTGGGCAATGTTGGGTAATCAATTGGTAATGTGTAATGCAAGAAGAGCAACTTAAATTGCTTTTAAAGTAAGCGAAACAAATTCTAATCGAAGCTTATGGATGGGTAGTCATAAACAGACGAATTAAATTTCTTCATTTACCTGAATAAATATTCATCACTCAATGTTTAATGGAAAATTTGATTACAAATGCAAAAATTTTCTTTACGATTGTTTGATGTTTCTATTGTGTTTCGCCAGTTGTTTTGTCAATTATGCGCAGTTGCATTTTTAAAATTAGAGAGGTGTCAGGTTCATTATTCGAATACTGTTTAAATGTGACCTCTTTTTAAAATCGCAGAATTATAAAACATATTGAGCATGTTAGCATGAGTGTTTTCTCTTATGCTATAGTAATGTATTTTAATTCAGATTAAAAACCCCATTTTTTTTTTAATTGGAACAAACTATATTTTTCTTTTCTCACTCAGAAATAAAACTTATCATAAACATTTTCGGTGATCTAAAACCTTATTAAATCATTTATGAATGTAAGTATTATACTTTATTTCGCATTAGCTTTACATTTATTTAACTTTCGTATTATTTAATGAAATGTAGATTTATTTTTTGTATAATATACATAGTATAGGAAAATAATCTAGACGGTAATGATTTAAATTTTTTAATTAGGGGTTTGTTTGCTTTGTCGCTTTACGGCCTTTTTAGCACACTTTAGGTTAATTAGATCGGGACTTACAGTTTAATGTGAATTTCGAACCACTAACAAACATCCATGCCACCGCCAGGATTCGAACCTGTGGTACCAAAGGGCAGAGCGCTAGCCAATTGGTCATCAGACCACTTTTTAAATAGGGGAGCCTGATTTAATCTGATAAGAAAAGCCCAATCGAAAGCTTCCATGTCAGGCCGTAAGTAATTCGTAGGCCGAAATGGTGGGCTCATAAAGAAAGGCGTGAATCGTTCAGATGCCCTCCCTCTGGGATTTTGTTTAAAATGTAGCTGCAATTTTGCAGGCCCCTCGCGATGGTCTCGAATTAAAGCTGGAACAATACATGTATTTTGGGTTTACATAATGACAAGTAGTCGATTCAAAATGCCTAACTTTTAGAAAGAAAATTTATCTATGCAAATTTGAAAATTATGACAAATTTTATGGAATAAATAATATACCGAATAATACACAAAAAAACGTAATTATATAGTTTATATAAAACAAGTGCAGAATATGAATATATTTATTTGATAATATATTTATATTTTGATAATATGTTTCAGAATATATTTATTTGATAATATATTTATATTTTGATAATATGTTTCAGAATATATTTATTTGATAATTTTTAACTAAAAATGATTCAACGACCATAAATCTTTATTTGCAAGTATTGTAAACAACGTAAAATAATGATTATAGAAAGACGTTACAGACATCACTGTGCCACTGTCGGTTAAGTTCTTAAAGTTAAATCATTTTACTTTTTAGTTATCATATTATAATTTCATAGTTATTGAAGTTAAATAATTTACATCATTTTAATTTTATATTCATTATATTTATATTATTATTTAGTTCTTTAATAGTAGGAAAGAATAGAATGAAGTATAATATTTTCGACAAGCAGTCTCAATTTTATAGTTTGCTCATCAAACAATAATGTCTAATATACAAAAATATTCTATCAAATATGTCTACTTTAATCAGAGTTGATTGGATTTTATTTTATTACCATAACTTTATTACCACTTCCATCAACGCAGTTCTTCCCCACCCCCTTTCAGCTGAATTACCATGATAACAAAATTAATATAAACTATTTGAATGAAACAAATAATTCCTATTTTAAATTTTAAAAATACCTATAGTAAACAAGCGGGGAACTGATGGCCGAGAGGCTAGCGCTCTGGCTCTCGGTACCACAGGTTTCGGTTTCGAATCCCAGCCGTGCCGTAGAGGGATGTTTTGTAGTGGTTCACAATCCACTTTAAGCAGTAGGTCCCCGTCACAAATCCCAATCAGACTTCTCACCCACATCATTCCCAAACTGTAAAGGGGCAACTCAGCTCCTAGGCACAGTAATGTGATGTAGTAGTATAGTAAATAAGCTTTAGATTATAAATGATAATAGTTCTAAATTGCATTCAAATATCTTAGATATGTAATGTTATAGAACATTACAACAGTACCACATACCAAAAATTAATTATACAAAAATGGTTTTTGACCTTGTAGTTAATTATCATTAAAAGTGGCCTTGTATATTGGAGTGTTAACTGTTGTGTTTGCTTTTTGTGTAGATGTTCTATCAACGACCTCACTATAAAATATATCTTAAGTAAAAAGACTGCAGCAAATGTCTTACGGTTATGTGAAATGGTTATGAAAAGATGTTACTAAATGATAATTGAAAAGACATTGACAGGAAACTACATATATTTAAATGTCAATTACAAAATCTTAAATATACACTTTAAGTCCACGCAATGCTCTTACAAGACTATTGCAGCAGTACGGAAGCTATTTTAAAAGGTAATACCACAGTAACAGCAAAAAAAAATACCACTAAAAAAGGTCATAAAAAAAAAAAAAAAAAAGGTGAAAAAGGCAGAAAGAGACATTTGACATTTATCAACCATTTAATGTCTACATTTCTGCTTGGTAAATCACTACAATTACTTCTCACACAATGTCTACTGTGAAAACATTTGTCGCTATTCCTTATCTTCAAACCCATGATTCACGACGTGTTAACCTTCGAATTTTCCTTTATCTGAACCCATTTATTTTTGGGTGAAAGCATGAAGTTTCTTCATTATTTCTTGGACGCTTGAAAGCTGTTGAAAGGAAAAAGCTATTTGCGGGAATTGATTTAGAGAAAAGTTGCTGAGGAATTTTTTTATAGTGAAAGGGAGTCGAGAATCCAACAAAAAGAATTAAAAAAATCATTTATTTCCTGCGGAAAACCTTCTTAGAACGATAATCTCGTCTCAAGGTCTCCCAGAGGTGAAAGGTGATATTCGAGTTACCTGAAGACACAGACATAGCCTTCTGTTTACGGTTACCAAGTTCAAAGAAAATTTCTGCACAGAGTTGACCAGGCGTGCTTTAATTAGCCAGTGGAAAAATCATTCATCAATTGCGAAATCACTTTCATTAAAACCCCTAGAAATTGGCATCCTATGAAAGTTTAGTAGAAGCAGTATTTTTTTTAATTAAAATAATGATTATCCTTTTATCGACTTCACTACGTAACGCAAAGTCTATAACTTAAAAATGGATAATTTTTTACAGTACTGAAAAATATATCATAATATATTTTATATGTTAATTTTGAATATTATTCTAAATTTGTTAAAAAAATTTGTATTGTTAATGTGCTGTAGCATTTTTTCTCACGAGAAGAGTTTTGCATTTCATCGCCAGGAGAGAGGAATGTATGTTAATTGACAAATATATAATAAACTCATCATTCAAATTTGACATTTTGACACGCAGACGCGCTTTATTGTGGATAGTTATATTACATACAATTAGTGTTTTGTACTAATGAGAACAACTTGCCACTAAAATCCATAGCAGGTATTCGGTATCATGTATAATGAGACTCAGGAAATTAGCGAACGACTATGCGACCTTCATAGGTCAAAGCAATTACAGATTGAATATGAACTATACCTTGAGTTGTTCCATCTTGATTGGTCATAGACCAGGAGCTGAGAAATGTCTATTCCAATAAGAAGTGAGGGAAGTTGATACTCTCTCTTTGACGAATTGTCTTAAGAGGAGTTTTTTTTTTTTTTTTTTTTTTTGGTGAAGAGAGACAGTTCTTCGACGAGTCCACCAGAAGTGTTTTTTTTTTTTTCTCTGAAGTGACTGAATAGGCTGAGATTCCGCCTTTTTTTATAAATTGAGCACTTTGTGGTTTCATGTATCAAGCCATGTGATAATTAAGATCTGCCGCAGACCACGCATTTTTAGTTTCTCTGTCTTAGAGTCTCTGACCTTAGAGTGAGCTGTATTTGTGCACTTGTGATCAAATTTTATATTTAATTTTTCATATATGTGTATAATAATCAAGAGTTCACATTATTTCTATGTTTATATATATATATCTATCTATCTATATAATATATATATAAATATATATATATATATAATATATATATATATATATATAATATATATATAATATATATATAAATATATATATATATATAATATATATATATATATATAATATATATATATATATATATATATGCTTTTAAATAAAAGTTAGAGTGTTCCTCTGAACCTGAAAGTGCTCTTCTTTTTGAAACCGTTATAAATCTAATATAGGCCGAAACGTTACAGTGCCAATAATAAGCTTTCATCAAACAACACTAATAACTATTGCTGGGAACTTCTTGTGAAAGAATCATTAAAAAATTTCTACACGTTCAGAAAATTCTTATTCTCAAATTTCGAAAAATTCAAATTCTCGAATTTGGCAAAAATTAACAAATTTTTTGAATTTCGAGAAATTTCAATTGCTATTCAAGCAGTTTTGTGAATTTAAAGCATCTTTGTCTGCCTGTATTATTACAATGTGTATGTAGAATGATGAAAAAAAAAAAAAATAGATCTCCTCTGAATAGCATAAAAAAAATGAAAAATCATTTTTCTGTAAAACTTTTAGAAAAATTTCCAAAACAAAGTAATAAATTGAAGATATTTGTACGATTCAGAGTTATGGTATTTATTTATATGTATTCAAATATATCAGTAATTCATAATTAAAAGCAGAAAGTAATGCTTAATATAAATTTTGAAGTTGTTTTATTATTAATTTAATTTTTATATTTTTAAATGTTGAAGACAATGAATGAATGAGTAATTGAATGATTTAATGAATTTTAAAAAAAAAAATTAATATGTAAGATATCTATCATTGCTTAAATAACCAATTCAATTATAGTTGTGTGACGCGCGGTTTCCCATGAGTATCACTTTAGGTTCAGTTTGAACTTTCGTCAAAATAATGTAGCGGACCGCATGTGGAAAGACAGAGAAAAATAAACTTGACTCTGGATGTGTGGCAACAAACAGTGAGGTGATCCATCGGTTTTTTTAATACGCTTTTATTAGTTTCACCTGTATGTGTTGTTTGTTTGTATGTATGTAACTGACTCTTTGGGCTTGGTTTTGCCCTACTTTAAGCGATCAGATTTAATTTAAACTTTGTAGACTTATCAAGGACCGACAACAATAAATTATTTTGATAAGTTTATTATCTCATCATGATTAGGATCGTCAGGATTAATGATTTTATTTTAACTTATGAAGAGCAATTTAACCTATGTAGAATGAAAGTACCTAAGACATTCAAACTTACGTGGGACAGTGGCACAACGGATAACGCGCCTGGCTACGGATCAGATAATGGAGATTCCCTGTTCGAATCCTGGCTGGCTCGACATATTCGCATTTAGCCTTTGTTTTACTCACAATTAAATTATTGTAAGAACTATAGTTCCAGTCCTCCGTACCGGGACCTCATTTAAATATTGTAGCTTAAAAACACGCTTTTAGAGTTAATCGAAGTAAAAAATAAATGAATAGTTTTAAAAAACACGCTTTTAGAGTTAATCCAACTAAAAATTAAAAAATAAATGAATAGTTTAAAAAAACTAAAAACACGCTTTTAAAGTTAATCAAATTAAAAAGTAAAAATAAATGTTAACATAAGAATAAAATGACTGACGAGAAAATTAATGTCACTTTTCTGAAAGCGGGGGTGCTTTGTATGACATTTTTAAATTAATCCTGAATTTCGAATGAAACTAGTGAAAAATTATAACGATTGATATCTAGCACCCCACGCTTTTAGAACAGTGACATTCATTTTCTCGTCAGTCATTTTATTCTTATGTTAACATTTATTTTTTACTTTTTAGTTTGATTAACTCTAAAAGCGTGTTTTTTAGTTTTTTAAACTATTCATTTATTTAAATTTGAAAAGTTTGTTAGTTGTAGTTTATGCTTTGTGTTGTAGCTATTGTTTTGTAGTCAATGCTTTGCGTTGTAAGAAATAAATGATATTATTTAGTTGAATTTCAGCTATCTTCTTATAAGAACTGCGAGTAAATGTAGCACTTAGCGTTACTGTTCAAATAACTGAAATTTTAATATGCCTTCAGTGTAAAGAAATTTGAACTAGCAAAGGAATATTTGGGTGTAATACTTTTATGTATTTATTACATTTATATTTTTCTTCCATCTGCTCTAGGTATACAAAACAATTTATACATTTAAAAATATTTTTTGAAAATCAAAACTAAAATACAAGAAATCTTGAAAAAAAAAAAAAAAAAAAAGAATTCATATCACATAGTTGGATTTGTGAACAAGAAAAAAAAAAAAAATCGTTAGATATAAAAATACATAAAAGAATACATAGGTTGCCACAATGAATTAATATCAAATTTTGAACAAAAGATTGCAGAAAGAATATGAATAATTTAAATTAATAGTATAAAAGGGCTACGTGTTCCAAAAACACCCTGAGCAGATGAAAGGTGAACAGACTGATGAAAAGCAGATGTTTCATTTCTTGACCATATGTTTACATTTTATGCTAGTTCAAGGCTAAATGCCAAATAATTTTGAAACAAAAACTGTTTTTTATAGCAAGTCGTGTACATTTGTAGTAATTTAAACCGAATGAATATTTTTAAGATGAAAAATAGATAATGTAATATTTGATAAAATTTTGCTTTTTAAAATAATTTTTAATACATGGCCCAACTATTAGATTAAATGGGTTAAGTATGATTTAAAAACTGTGTAAAAAAGAAGTTCAAAAACAGAGACGATGTATTATACTTAATAAAAAATGTTAACTCCTAATCTGAACTCGTTGAATAACAAAAATGGGCATTTAAATATTATAACTCTAATTACAGTTAGCGTAATTTTTTTTTCTTTTGAAAATTCAAGTCATGGCGAAGCCAATGCACATGCGCAAATGCACAAACATATTAAGTGCGGTTAATAGCAAAATAATTAAAATATTTAGATTATATTATCAATAGCATAAGAAAATCATTTGAAGAATTAAAATTCACATGAAAAAAGCCGAAAATATAGCTTATTGCAATAAATGTTTGCAACAAAAATGAACAATACATTTTAATGTTCTTTAATATGCTTTTTACCCTTGTTTAAACTTTTAAAGTGACGTTTAATAGAGAGAGAAAGGGCGCATATATTTAAAAAGTCGAACAAGATTAATAATTAATAAAATTAGATGAAATAAAATTCTACAAAACGAATTATAAATATAAATTTGTGGATGATGTTGTAACTCATTGAACATTTTTAATAAGATGTATACTTTGGTGTTGTCATCAGTTTCAGTGACATTTTAACTAATGTTTGACCATTAAAGTGTCGTATTTTCGAATTAGATAAGTAATAAATATTTATATCAAATTAAATGCCACTCTTAACTGAGATCTATTTCTTAGAAATAAAAAGGAACATACTAGTATATTATAGTTCCTTTACAATGAATTTAATTTTAGAAATTATTAATTTAAATAATCATTTAAATTAAAATTAACTTTAAATGATATTAATTTTTTATCTGATAAGACATATAATTTTATTTATTACTTTAAGTAAAATGATGATATTATTGCTTATTTGAGTGCTATTACTGATTATCGTCTTCTTTTTTGGCGTAACAGCCCCCTTGGTGGGCCGAAGCCATTCGTCTACTAGCAGATTTTGATACGAGAAGTTTTCTTCTTACGGCAAGTTTGCCAGTAAGGCTGGCAGAACTGCATTGGCAGATCATTTTTGATCTGCCAATGTTGATAAAAGTTGATTTATTATCGGAAATTTATTTAAAGTTATGCAATCAATACTTATAAACAAATAGAAAATAGCTTTCGTGCTGCCATCTACTGAAAATATTTCAAACCAATTATCACAAGATATATTAATTAAGATATATAACAAAGAACTTTTGCTTTCTTAAATGAATTAATTTTTCGAAATTACATTACTTTTAACTTAAAATTTCATGTATTGAAATTGCAATAAATTTCTAAAGAACGAAAGTAATTTCTCTTTAAAAAGAATTTTTTAAAGCTCCTTAGCTTTAAAATTCCTGTATGAAATGCATTATTTTTACAAACTTTTATTACTAGTATTTTATTTTAAACCTTTACTTAAATTCTTCACATAGTGAATAAAAATTTATTAAAAAAATTAATTAAACATATTTCGATGTGGAAAATTTTTAAAATTGAAATGGGCATCCGGTTCAGAATTGAAGAATAAGTTTTCATATCCAGTTTGAAATAACAATAATTTCAAAATTATATATAATTTGGAAAATCTAAATGCATTATCGTGTAGAGGAAGGTTGAAATATTCCAGTGTGTATAAATAGAATACTTAGATCCTTTTTGAATGCTTGTTTTCTTTTTGCTTGTTATTTAGTTCATTAGTTTATATATAATAGTAGCGTGAAAAAGCACGCTTGAAAATAAAAAATAAATTTATATTTGACCGTTAAATGCCTTCTTTGAAGCCAGATTACTGATGTTTATACCTTCATTTATTCAAAATATAATGTAAAATATACTAGGCTTGTTTATTAGTTAGATGAAAATTGTTTATAAATTTACGAATTTATGTAATAATAAACAATTTCTTAAAAATTTGATTACTTAACGAGAGTTAGTTTTCTTTCTCTGAAATACATTTTCATTTAAATATTTTACAGTGAATTATAAAAATTATATTGAATACATTAACTTACATAAAAATTTATGCAACTTACATAAAAAGTTGGTAAATACAAATTTCTGCATCATGTAATTTGACAAAATGTATCGATAGCGAATAATCAAGCACATTAAAGCAATATATTAATAAGTTCCTAAACACAATTCCTTAAAATGAAACATAAAGAAAAACTCCTCTAAAAGTTTTTAACTGAAATTTTGAAAAAACGCGCATTATAAAGACTGATAAATATCACTGAAAGAAAGTAATTTGAGCATTACTGGTGAAAACTGATCATGCAATTCCCTTTAGGATGAAAAACTAATCATGCATTAACTTCAACCATAATTTTAAACAACAAACTTTTGGGTCCTATTGTCAAAATTTCTATTCTTACTAACTAAAATAATATTTTCTGGATAGATCTGACCTTATAGGCTTTTAAGTTTTGAATGTAATTTTGTTGATTTATGTTAGCCACAAATGCTGTTCAAGGTATATTACAGTTAAATGGCCGACAAATCTTCCTGTTCTTACGATCACATAAAGCAAGTCAAGGTGCCACTGCAAATTACCATTACATCTTCCGTAATTTCAGGCGAAACACATCTGACTCCCAACTTGAACACAAATAAAAATGACTTTCAATGTATTAGATGTGGAATTTCCATGGATAAGACAAAGTCTATCTTTATTAATATTCAACCAGCTCCGTTGCTCCAAGCCAAAACTAATCAGAGCAACATGAGCATGGAAATACTTTCCAAATGTTGTGAAAGCAATATGAGTTTAGAACCTGCAGAAGACTCTTCTAGACAGTGTGGTTTATCGAGCTCTTTACATGCTGGCAAATTACCTGAAGGCAAATCCTGTAGCGATTTCAACCAAAACAATTTAAACATCTCAAGTTCAACTGAATCTGATTCTGTTTGTTCTGGAAGACGAAAATTTTACAACTGCTGTCGAAAGTGTTTCTGATATTTCACCAGAAATACCATGCATTAATCTTCATACAATTGGTACAGGTTTCGTGCATCCCCAGAAACAAAAAACACCTTTTTTTTCTCCCATTTGGAAATAGAGCATCAGTCAATTCCTTATCCTTACTCGGATTGCCACATTGTTGTCCTGAACGAGCTGCTAAAGGACAAACAGAGTGGCGATCAGAAGCTATATCCTTGATGCTACAAGTTCCATGTTCTATTCCTCCCAAAGAATCTATTGAATGTCAGACAGTTGAAGATTTTTCCAGAAATGATATTGGGATAGATTGGAACACGCTTGGGATATATCCAAAAGTTGATGGTAAGATTACGTTTTTAATTTATAGTGTATGAAATTTTAAATATTGTTATATCTTGCTTTAACATTTTTCGAATAACTTAATAGCTTCGTGTGAGTTTTACTACATATATAATTTTCAAATAGCTGTTTTTTGAAAATAATGTTTCAAATATTACTTTTTATTGAGTTAATACTGAAATTAATGCTCTGGGAAAAATTGCGAATACTTGAAAAAGTTGGGTACTTACGTATTAACGCCACTGCAGTAGAAAAAAGCGTTAATGCGCCAAAATTAAGACTGTTTTAAATCTATGTTAAACTCTATAAGGGCGCATTTTCCACCGAAATCCGATTGACTACTTTGTTTTTAAATAAAATATTTTGATTTTAAATAAAGTGTTTTATATATTTTATGATTTGTCACAAAAATTTTAAGTGTAAGTTGGCGCCACTTAAAAACCGCCAAATCTGTAGCTGCGGTGGCGTTAATACGTAAGTACCAAAAGTTGAATTCTGGAAGAAAAGTCAGGTTATTATCGATTATTGAGAATTCTGCACTTTTAGAGTTCTGCTTGTTTATTTGGCGATTGTATTTTTTTTTTTCCTTGCGGTTTTAGCCAAGTCCTCTCCTAAACAAGCAGACGTGCTACTACGGTTAAAGTTTAGATTTAACTGCAGCAAGTAACTACATTTAATAAGCATTAACTACGCTTTTTAAGCTTAATTACATTTTTTAAGCATTTAACTTCCGTTTAACCCTTAGAGGATTCATTCAGCGTGGAAAAGAGACTTGGCGAAATCGGAAAAGTACAGAATCCCACAATTGTTGATAAAAACAGAAATTCAGTCATTAAACTGAACTGAATTTTAATAATTATAAACGTTATAATTGAAATTTTAAGTAATCGTTACGATAAATATATGAGATAATTCAGAAGAAATTTTTTTTTCAAGTTACTGAATAATGTTCTAATCTACACTAGGAAATTTCTCGTAACACACACTTTTTCTGTATAGAAATAGAGTGTCACAAAATTTTATAAAACTACAGATATTTTCACTTACTTTATATATTATATGCTATACATGTTTTAATTAATTAAAACCTACCATTTTAACTCTTGCAAAAACAAACGTTTCCTGACATATATGCCCATTTCTGCAATTTCTTAATTAGAATAGTACATAATTTTTCGTAATTATCTACACAAGTCTGTTTTTTGTATGTCTTAATTGCATTTCCCTTTTTTATTTTTAAACTGTGAACTATCATAGTAATTGAAAAGACCCAAAATAATTTTTCTACTACATTGAAAAACCTATTGAACTAAAACCAAAATATGAGTCAAAATCGAGAGATAATTTTTTCGCCAAATCGCTAAATAGTGATTGGCGAAATTATTGGAATTTGGCGACTTTTTGGTCACACATTGGAGAAAAGTTTCAAAATATGGTATTTATTTTGGACTTTTTTTATTATTGACAATGGTACAGCAACGGATTTCTATAGAATTTTGAATGCCAAGGTAAATTGACAATTTTCAATGGTATATGTTTGAAGGACTGTTTGCAAATATTGCTGTGTGTCCGATTTATCTACGCAGGGAAGTAGATGTTTTTCATAATTTCCAGAAATTTTCAGCTTTTTTCTTTATTTTTATTCAAATCTTACTTTTGAAACCGACCTATAGTTGCAGGTATGCAATTAGCAACCCGTTATTTGGCACATTTTGGCGAAATGTTTTTTTTGACGCCAAATCCCAGGGGCCCTTATTTTGTGATTTTGCCAATTATTTTACTTGTCATATTCTTCCTAGCACTATTTAAAGATACCTATGATTGGTATTATATTTACTTAAATATTATAAAACATTGCCACATAAATTTTTTTTCAACCTGAAAAATTATATTTCCTCAATTTTAATCGAATTTTGATTAATTTTTGTCTCATTAAATCAATTGGAAAAGATTGTTTTGGTTTTTGTACAGTTCACTAGAAAATAATGAGAATGTACTAAATAATATATATAGAATAAAATCAGTATGATATATATATCACAATAAGGACCCATTTTATATCGAAAAGTTATTTAAATGAGTGGCATATTTTTGTATATTTTTTTTTGCAAGATTAACTAGAAACTTTGAGAATCATTGACTCGTTGGTCATAAACAGAATAGAAACTTTTGTTATTCAGTATATACTTCTATGAGCCAATAGATTGAACTGCGGGGATCCATTTGTAGTAGATAATGACTCAATGAATTATGGTTAGAAGAATAGTAAATTTTTTAAGAATAAAATTGTAGTGGAAATGTATAATTTTTATAAAATTCCGTTTTCACTTTGAAATTAAAAATTTCATATTGCGCTATCTAATAAATCTTTATATACACCTATTAAAATTAATTTGGGACACTTTCTATAATTAGGGTTTAAACGCTTTATTTAAATGGATTAAATATACTTATTTTTCATATCAACCCTGACCTGTTCCTTTAGTAATCATTTCTAGCAGCTGTAACTCCATTCTGTGGTGTATTCTTAATTGATTTTTGCTTTTTATTTTTACTTTATTTTAATAGCTCTCTTATTATATAATTATATTATTAAAAATATATACATTTATATATATTTTTCCCCTTGCTCTTTTAAACTTACTTTGAACTGAGACAGACCTTGGTCACTTGCTGCTTTGACTTTTATTTCATGAACTTTACCTACCATGCTTCCTACTTTGCAGACAGGGAGTTAGGCCCCCTGCGGGGCCAAGGAATTCGAAAATTACAAACTGACTGACTTTCACATCAACATTTATTTTATTTTCATAAAAAGTAGTTAACTAGTAATTACTAAAACGTGATCAGAATACATGAGCCAAATAAAGAAAAACTCGCACTTCATGGACAAGTTCAAGCTCGCTTTATTCAGATAAGACGAATAATTTGTTTCCATATTTTTCTATGTAACTTTATTTAGAACTTCTCCTTTGGTATTTAATTACCTTTCCTTTTATTTTAACGATGCCAAGAGTTCCTCATGACAGGCATATTTTAAATAATAGTGATTATGATTGCTTGCTATCATTTGTTGGCGATTTATCGCCAGATCTTAATATGAAGGAAGTACCCATATTTTCAATATCCAACTTCATTTATTATTTCCGTCTGATGTCTATTTAAGTGTGTCTGATTAATGTAATAACTTCCTCATCTTATATTTAGCTCTAAAAGTTTGATAATACAATTATGTATGTTTCTGAAAAATATATTTAAAATTGATTAAAAATACATCAGATTACTCAACATCGTATAACTAAATTGCATAAAGATGTATCGTATTGGTGATATATTGGTGATGAAGAAAGTGATATTTTAAAAAAATCACCTTGCTATAGCGATTTTGAGAAACCGTTTCGGTGATGTGTGTTTACTTCCTTGTTTAATTTATTTCCCGAAGGATATTATATAATTCATTATTGATTTAATTTTTACAAACTTATAACTGCAGGAAACAAACTTATATTATAGGGAAAAGTTAATTATTAATTTCATTTTTAATTTATAATTAAGAAGTAATAATAAAAATTCGCTGCTGATTTATTAATTTTTCTCATCATTTTTTGCCCAAAACTAAATACTTGACATGGTTATCTTGAAAATTAAATTTCGCATGGAAACGAAAATCTATATTTTATACTCTGTCGAAACTAAACTTAAAAAAATCTTCATGAAATTACGTAACTATACAAGTTAATATTTTTATTGTATATAAACAAGGATATTTACTAATTCATTATGGCAATAAAAAATAATTAGCACTCACGTAAAAACACACCCACGTGTGTCAGAAAAATCAAAATATCCAAGTAAGAAAAAGGAAAACCATGCATTTTTCAAAAGCATAAACAAATTGTCAGCAGCAAAAGTCTTAGATCAAGTTACAGTTACCGTCTTAAGATTATACAAAATTTAATAAGCGGTGGGACATGCCAATACTACAATTAAAATATTTATATCATAATTATTATTTTGGAAAATTTCTAAACGTTCTGTCATGTAAAAGTTATATCATGTAAAGTTGGTTTCTACACAAACGAGAGAGAGGCCTTTTGATGGCGAGAGTTTCAGCATTGTCCTATATGCATTGCCGAATTTGTGGCAATCGTTTCAAAGGAGATGAAGTAGACATTCATGAGAAGGAATGTTTAAAAGAAAAGGAGAAAGACCTGGAAGAAGCCAAAGACAAACAATCAAGTAAACCTTCAAGCAAACAAGGTGCACTAAAAACAAATGGAAAAACAAAAGAAACAACTAAACAAGGCAAAACTCCAGAACCCTTAACAGCATCTTCTTTGGAAGAACAGCCACTGCCAGGCAAGAAGAGCTCAACAACACAAGAAAAAGTTCTTCCCAAGAAAAATTAGAACTGAAAGAAGTAGCATATCCTAAAGTATCCGCAGAAACGCTCCAGGAAGTTAAAAAAACTGGCGAAAACGAGATTCCTAGTCAAGATTCACTTCCGTCAATGCCTTGGTAAAAAATGAACCAAACAAGCCTGGAATGCCAATTTACCGAGAAGAATGAGTGGCACAGTGAAACCTATACAGAAACCGAAAAACTATAGGCATTATCCAGTGTCATGTGAGTTTTGTAACAGAAAATTTCCAACCTGGACCACTTCGCAAGCACATACAGAAGTACCATCCCGATGCACATCTTCCTCCAACGCAGAGGGGTGGACGTAGGGGTGTCATTGCACCTTCTAGTTCCAGCCCAGAGGAAGAAACTAAAAAGAAAACACCTTCCGGTCCCCACGGCACATGAAGATTTGTTACATTTGTGGCAGGATGTTTGGTACTAGATCCATAGGTCTTCATGAACCAAAGTGTTTAGAGAAGTGGAAGATAGAGAATGATAGATTGCCCAAGAGCAAGAGGATGCCCGAACCCATCAAACCTGAACCTATTCTTGCCGGTTTGTTATCTTTTCTGTTAAGTTTTTTAATATTTGATGAGTTTTTCTTGAAGGAATGGGAGGAAGATCTTGATCTGTTGTAAATGCATAAATAGTTCAATAAGTGTTTAGGAATTTTGAAAAGTTTCTTAATTTTAGTACAAGATTTATTAACTAAAATGACTACTAATGGTACTTACATATTAATGGCCTGTCAATGATTGATAGCTTGCAATAAACTCAGCTCGTATTAGTATCAACGATTGATTGATCGTATTAACATTTTCCACCCAAACAACAATCCAACATTTTTTACAGCGAAGATTTTCTGCTAAACATTTTTCCGAAGTAAAACTTCGTCAACATTCGCAAATGGTAATTGCAGCAATCAATCATTGCAAGAGTTTAATACATAAATATCATCATGCATTGCTACTTTTTAATTCCATTCTAAAAATGCATTTACAAAAGTTATGTGGAAAGATACATCTTAAGTATAAAGCAAATACATAATAAATATTCTACTGAAATATAAAAGCGAGGTATATAAAACATTTTTTAACGTTTGAATTTATTTAGAAATTTAAGTAATATTTTAAATGCAAGTATCACAATGGCAGAAATCTACTTTATTGCCGTCCTTATTTAAATTACGTATATTTGTTTTAATTCTTTAAAAGCTCCTATAAATGCATGAGCTTAACATAAATAAGTTTATTAATAGGTAAATTAAAGTTGCATAAAAATCACTTTATTTGGTTCTTGAATTGGTTTCTAAATAAGAGCTTAATTATACTAGACATGAGACAAATACCATTCATTTTATAATTAACAAAAGATAACTTCAGTAACAGAAACAGTTTAATGGAAAAAATTTAGAGGTTTTAGTAATATTGTTGCTGAATCGTCAAATACTGAAGTGTATAAATATTTTAAAAAGCAATACTTTTTCAAATAGCTTTTATATATTTGGATTTTTTTTTGTGAGTACTTATTTTTTTTTTATTTTTCTTTTTGCTGGGATTTTTCTATGCATTTTGTAATAACTCATAATTAATTAATCTCTAAATTAAATAATAAAAAACAATTGCTATCAATTATTATTAATTATTAGCTATTTAAATTAACATGGATATATACGACATGATAATAAATTTATGATTAAATAGATTGGACTCTATAATAAATCAGTTATTAATAATGCCTAGCAAGTATTTCTTACAAAAATGTAATAGAAAGTGTTACATTAAATTTAAATTTAAATTACCAGCAATAAAGATATCAAACGGATTCTTCTGTGGTTTAGAAAAAAAGAATTTAAAGTAATTAGTCATTAAACCAGTTCATAATTATTAATATTATTTTTAGATCCATATGACTTTGGTCACGTATCAATATGAAATTCCTTAAATTTGCCTCAAACCAATGAAATAGTTAAATATAAGTCAGACATAATACAGTATCCGGATTTTTACAGTAAAACACGGCTAGTTACAGCACTTGCGGTAAACATATTTTAAAGCAGAATTTTTAATCATTTGATTATGCCTTTTCTAGTTACATCACTAGGAAGAAAATTACTGTTGCATGTAAACTCCGCGACCTTTCTGGTTTGGCGTCCTTTTGAAAATGAATGTGTTCCTTACCCTGCAATGGGAAGATCCAATGTCATGGTTGCTTTAGTGCTTTGAAATCTTTAAAAACGTGTTTTGTTTAAATCTGAAGGCATGGATGGCCGCTTAACTAATTTATATTTATTTTTATATTTAAGGTTTAATTCTTTTAATGGATCTCAATTAAATTTATTATCAATTCAAATTTGAAACTTCATGATTTATGGATAGGATGTGAAATCTAACCAAATAATGTTCTCGTATTTAAATAACTGAAAAGAAACATCAGCAACAGGTGCTATCTATCTAAATTAAATATATATATTTATTATAAAAATTTACGTTGATTGTAAAGATTAATCAGTTAAAAAATAAAGAGAATGTTGAGTAAGAGATTATGTCTTTTCCTAGAGTAAATTCAATAAAGGGTTTTATTTTAGAGTAACTGATTCTCATTTGTATTACTGAAGAAAATAAGTAAATCTACACATCTAACTGTCGATCACAAAGCTTGTTGTCATCGCCTGCTTATTTTAAGATGGCCTAATTAATCTGAAGAGAATTGGACAGTTTTCTCTCATGGGTTGGAGTGACCTAGTGGATAGAGCATTGAGATCACGAGCTAAGAAAACTTGGTTAAAACTCGACAAGTGATCATGCGTCGAAAATTTCCTTGTTTTTGCCGGTTTTGTCCTCTATTTCGTTTTTTAATGATTATAATTGCAAACTCCTGAAATTTCTTTCGCTCGGTGAAATTCCTTCCATTAAGGTGCGAATCCTTTGATGACGACATTTCTAATTGTAATGAAAAAATTTGAGTGAAGATTCCTTTTTGTAACTTATTCTTTGATTCAGCTTTCTGCTGAAGTTTTAATTTACCAAACCATGATGAGGCATATTAAAATATCGTAAGTGGATAAAACATTTTATGAAATATGTGGGTGCATTATGAACATAATCTTCAAAGCGAGTGCATTCTGAATACGAATCTAGATTTTGTAGCGAAGAGGTAACTGCAATGCTTATGTGTTTTTGGGAACTACAAGGAATTTGTATATCCACTACGCTATTTCTCAGAAAAAAATGAAGTCATTACAATTACCCAAACAACCCTCTCTACAAATCATATAATCTATCTGTATAATACTATACGTATAAGAATGATTAATGCAAGCAATTCTGCAATCAATGGAGTTTGCGATTGATTTTGTGCCCTAAAATCTATTAAACATTTAACAATATGATATGTAAAAATATTTAACATACTTATATATATATATATATATATATATATAGTTAGATAAATTAGTTTAGAAGAATTAAATTTAAGGGAAAGCATTTGTAGTGGCAACCTATTTATTTAAGTAAAAAAAGTTTCCAAGTCTCCTGTTGTTATGTGCTTGAAACGCCATTTCAAACTAGAAAATGGTGATACAGTATTAACTGCTGTAATTTTCTCGATTTTAAATGCAAGCATTCAAACGCGGATGGCTTGTGTCGTATATCATTTTGTGGGATGGGCGTCTATGCCTGTTGCATGCCATGACGCTGGAAATTTTGCTTAATAATGTCCCATGCTTGATGGGAAAAATATCTGGTGATCTCAAACTCCAAGTCAACATGTTGACACTCTGCAGAGCACTTGTGAAGGCCATTTATCCTGTTGTAAACCCCTCCCCCCCATTGCATGTTGAATAATGGCAGCACCAGTTTGAAATAGAATTTCCCTGTCAGGGTGCGTGGGATAACTACGAGAGTTCTCCTGTTTTCATGGGAAATTGCTCCCACGAACGTAAATGTTGATGTATGCCGTCAACGAAGCAGACAGATTTCCTTCAAACTTTCACCCAGCCTCCTTCTTATCAACATATGGTCATCATTCGCACCAAGACAGGACCGATTCACATTTCAGAGCACAATGAATTTCCACTCCTCCCTCAAAAAAGTTTCATACTAATATCACTGCGGTCTCTGGTGGCGGTGATTTGGAATTATTTGCTTGAACATTACATAGCGGAAATCTTGAAACTGTTACTCATGTAACAGATATGTTATCGCTCGCTGTATCCTTCTGGCACCAACAGAAACTGAAATTTTGTTATAGACCTAGTACGATGAGCTGTACTCATGCAGCGAATACAGAGGTCGTATTTCTTAGCAGTGACTCGCATGCTGCTTACCCCGGTTTTCTTGAGACAGTACCTTCCCCCTGACAAATGCTGACAACAATCATGCAGAGCATGTACATCTCCGAAGAGTTTTTCTGCAATATCGCGAAAAGAAAAGCCACCTTCACTTAGCATTATTATATAGTCTTGCTGAAACTCAGTTACTTGCTGATACTGCCTTCTATTTAAAGGCATTCTTCACTCAAAGGCAAGGGTAATCCAGAACATAAATAATGTTCATAAAGTTTACATAGAGTATTTAACGCAAACGTAATTCTCATGCTCATAATGATACTACCAGCGCTATTCTTATTCATTTTGCATGAAATTTGATTAAATGTCATCTTTCAGATGTGCAAACGCGATCTGGAAATTTAATTTATCTAACACATTTTCTTATTAGTTTTGGAATTTTCTTTTCGACCAGTACTAAAGGCATTGCGATTTACTTCTTTTTTTGGGGCATAGACACTGATGTTTTCGTTATGTCAACGCATCGTCTTTCGTTTGGAAATTCTACACACTGTTCACTAAGTTGCTATGGTGGATGTTTTTTTAATTAAACAAATATTTTCACACAATCACAATTTTACGACAAAATTCACTTCATTTCCTTTACTTTTTACTCTTCGATCTCAAAATATTGAAATTATTGTATTCACCAATGCAGTGGGGATTATCTTAGAGGTAACCGAAAGGATCCTTCACATTTACATTTATGTTTATAATACCTAATAAAAAGTGATACTAGATTTTATAATGAAAATTCTACTTATAACTGCAAAACTGGATATCATAATTTTTAAACTAGTTAGATGAACATTATTATTAGGTTAAACCATAAATAAGTTAAAAGAAATAATGATTTTCTTGCAGGTTCTTCAGCAGGTGAGGCTCTCTCAGGAGGCAAAGGGCTGCAGAATCTTCCGGATTTAGACGCGGAGGCCGAGGCGGCCTACAGGTGCCACCTCAAAAACCTGGTACCTTGCAACTATTGCAGAAGAACTTTCAATCCAGACAGGGTGATGGTACACGAGAACGCATGCGTCGAGAGGCCCAGGAAGAGGAGGGGAAGGGTGAGGAAAAGGTGAGCCATCGTCCAACAAGACTGCTTTCCGATCATGTAGAAACAATTGTCTAATCAGTTTTATAGAAATCATTCTGGGAATCATGTGTATTGTAAATAATCATGATCTATCTACTAATAATATTTTTACTTAAATAAAAGCGATTGTAAAATTTAGCCATTTAATTTTGGTGTCTGTGTTTATATTCTCTTATTACATTCAAAATATACAAATGAAAGTGGTACGAAGTGAAGTGTTGGATTTGCTTTTGGAATGACATGTTAAACTTAATGATTTTTCAATATAAATTTAATAACAATGAAAATAATTAATGGTAACAATAATGATTTCATAAAACTATCTAACAATAATAGTTTTCGTAATAATTTCGTATAGCAAATTCCTTATCCCATTATTTGATAGTAGCCAAATAATATTAATAATAAAACAGTTCACCAATCAAAAAGAAGAAACATATTCACTATGGAGAAATTCATTTTCTTAAAATTATTACAAAAACTGTTATTTTAAAGTTATATGAAGTCGTTATTATTATCGATCATCATTATTTCCATTGCTACCTAGTATTATTTTAAAAAACTACTAAGTTTAACATGCTATGTATCATAATACGTTGTTGTGATAAGAATCTTGATTTTAAATATTTTTAGATTTAAAATTGAGAATTCCTTGCATTAGAGAGCAATTTAAAATAAACTTATTATTTCCAGATTTCTTTAGATTTCAGGTATCCCCCGCAGCTTGAAATCCATTCCATCAGTAGCGCTTGGCGGCCACAGAAGTGTGTGAAATAGGGGAGATAATTATGTCATCAAGCTGTTGTGTTAAGAAATGTTTAACAGAAGACCTTACAAATGGGGAGCGCCACCTTGCGTCCACATGTCTTCAGATAGAACATTTCGCTTTAGGGACACCCGAAATCTAAAGTGTATGCATTTAATCCACTAACTGAATCTGATTTTAAAGATACCATCAGACGTCAGGGTCAATAGATTCCTCTTGTCATGGTACATGCTTTAGTGCTATCCAGTATCTGCCGCACGCAAATTGCCATCGAGTGTGAATGAGCCCACGTGGAAAATTTTAAAACGCTTAAAAGTTTCGCTTTCTGTTGCTTCTCTGTAATTATTGGTTATATAACTTTTTTCTTAGTCTGCATCGGCGATTTTCGTGCATCGGCGATTTTCGTGATACCGTTCCAAAGCTATTTATGTCTTTTCACTATACTATATAGCTCACATTCTAATAAAAAAGTAGATCGTGCTATTTGAAATTTTCGAAATTGTGTCACTGTAACTGTAACTGTTAAAGTTGTACTGTTGTTTTCCGTATGATTTCTGAGAGCACATTTCAAAATACAATAAACGAAAATTTCATTCGGTTTCTGTAAATGGTATGGTAACAGGGGACATATATTATACTCATATATTAAGTTTTTTTTTTTTTTATTTTTATAAACACCCTGTATGTTAAAAAATGCATATATAATGAAGATCATAACAGAGTATTAAAGAAAAATAAATATGGAAATTTCTTATGTAATCTTCAATTGAATCATTGTTATTTAGACTTTCATAAAAACTTAATTTAAATTTTAATAACAAATTAACCTCCTTAAAATGAAAAATTCACTACTTTTGATAATAAAACAGGAATTTTATTCTATTTTTTAATTTCATAGTAGTTATTTTAGATACCTTTCTCTGAAAATAAAATTATTCTTTTAATAATAATATTGTTCACATTTTAAGACGTAAAACAAATTGCAATTGGTATGTAGCAAAATGTATATATATCTTTTTTTTTTCTCAATCAAATGAATTAAGTTTAAACAAACAAAAGTAAAACAGCAATTATTAAGATGGAATGTAATATTTAAAAGATTTATTTTCTTTTAAATGATTCTAGTTCTTTTAAGTGATACTAAAAAGTGATTTTCTTGACCGTGCCAAGAAACAGAAAACACATTATTACAACAGAAAATACAAACACAAAACCAAATCATTTATAGATCCCACTTTCCGTCCGTCAGGATTTAGATGCTAATTTAATAAAACTCCCACATCTGACCAGTAGCCATTTTACGTGTCAGAACACTAGATAATTTTTTCAGAAAGAAGGAAAAATTATTATTTTTGTCCTTTAATACTTTTTCTTCATTTGAACGAAATTATAAATCGGATAACTCTTAATAAATGGTATGCATTGTTTTTATCTCTATTAATCAATCTCTATTAATTATTGTTTGTTTCGTTCTTATTGATAAGAACAAACAAAATTAAAAAAAACAATAAACTTTTCCAAGGTTATACGGAATCAGACAACACATTTTCCGCACAACTTCCCTCTCTTATACGTCTTACACCCACAGACAAAAGAGTGGAATTATAAATTCGCAAAAAAAAAAAAAAAACTATATGACAAAGTATTAGTTCTGGCAACGGATTCCATACAATTTCTGAATAAGTTAATTGCCTTTTTTTTTTTTTTTTTTTACAATTGTTTGATTTTATTCAAGAGAAACAAACAATAACTAATGAACACTGGATTTTATGAAAACCATTCATATTATCCATTGTTAACCAGAATATAATTTCTAATATAATTAATGGAGTTCGAAAATTTATTTTGAATAAAACAAGCAATTCATAAATGAAAAAAATTTTTTTTGTTAAAAAGTAAGGAAATGCAAAATGAGATATTACAAAAAGTTAAGATATTACTCGAAAGATGGCGCCACTAGATTATAGAATTTGTTTTTACAAATATTCCTAAAATTGTTCAAAAAAAAAAAAAAAAACCACACACACACTCACAAAAACAGAAAATATAAAAAAATGTGAATATGAAGTGATAAAAATTGTTTGAAAAAAAAAAAAAAAAAAAAAAAAAAAAGAGAAACATTTATAAAATATGCAAGTAAAATATTTGTTACGTATTTCATAAACAATGTTGTAAAAATTAGCTAGTTAACGATATTTCTTTTTTATCAATGAAGTTTGGTGAAGTAATTTGCCGAAAATTGTTCTCATTTTAATGATTTTCATACACTGATGGTCAGTGATCAAAATTGTTTAAAATAATTTTTGCCTCATTACGAATGAAAAATAAAAATTATTTACAAATATTTTGCAACATTTTTTAACATATATTCAGTCAACTTACACAAATTAAATACATGTATATTTTACAGTGAAGTTAATGTTTCATGAAGTGATACTGATCAAAATTTCGATAAAAAAATATAATATTTATTATGATGAATATGATAAATATTCTCAGTAATAAATATGAAATTTCCATTAATAAATTGATCCAAAAACAAATTACATGTTAATAAAAAATTATAATCTGTGATATCTTCAAATATATGTTTCACACATTATTTACATTGTTTTCTTTTAATATATTTCCTTTATTGTTTAATGATATACTAGTCAGGATAGATCAGTATTTATCGTTACAATATTTCAAGGAATTAGTTATTAACCGATTTATTAAATGCTGTCTCAAAGGCTTAATAAAACAAAATTTGTCTTTTTATCATATTCAAAACATGCATATAACAAAATATTTTCAGAAATTTAAAAAATTTATTATGAAATAGCAAAAAAAAAAAAAAAAAAAACCCTTTTTCAAAAAAAAAAAAAAAATGTACTACGTAAAATGTAATGTTGCGTTGCATTATGATATGCAAATTACTGGAACCACTGCCGTTTTATATCGTTGGCCACACAGATCTAAGCAGACTTCAAAAGCGTCTGCAGTTTCTGCAAGTAAAAACTTTGCAGCGAAATTTTGAAATAGCCATATTTTAGATATGAGTTTTCAGCATCGTTTATTTGAAAAATTAGGATGGCTAGCAATAGAATCAGACTCAATTATCTGTAACCAGATGATTAATTCTGTAATTGATTGACTTTGAATAATTGTAATTGATTAGTTTTTGGCTATGAACAAAATTAATTTTTAGTAGAGGAAGACCCAAAGCTCTAAGTGCCGCAGAATAACTCTATTTGTAGATAACTGAATAAAAAAAAGCACAGGAACAGCTATACCAATACAGGACAAGTAGGACCAATACAGCCATTATAACAACCACTGGAAGGCTGGGATTTAGGTCAAACCGTGTGCAGAAGGCTTGGAGAATGGTTGTTACATTGACTTTCAGAATTGCGTGTGCCTTCAAAGCCCGTCATAAAAACAGAAAAGGTTTTATTGGGCGCATTATTGTCAATTAAATTATGAAATTATTTAAAATTACGATACATGAATTTACTTAAAAATTTTCAAGAGGACTTTTCTTTTTTTTTGATCAAAAAATGTTTGTGATCAGATGAAAGAAACACAGTAGTTTAGAACACGAACTGTTTAAATCTCGGAAAACTATCATCACATATTGATTTCACATTTTCAAAATTTTCCGAGTCCTTTTATTACTTAGTCGATACTCATTGGCTTTATATATTTAAATTTCCACGAAGAAATAACGAAGAAATAAAAATATTTTGTATATGAAGACAGAAAACTCGTAAGCTGGTTTAAATTCTGAAACTGCGATAGTTAAAAAAATAATTAACTTAAGCCTGCCTTATTCTACAAAAGTATAGTAAATTTAAGAAGTAAAGATGAACGTTGAAAACTTCAGGTACATTGGAACTATTTAGGTACCGTGATTAGTATAATCTTTTGGTACCATGATGATTACCGATTATGATTATCATGAAAGAAGTAAACCTTGCTGCAGCCAAGTAAACGACATCATGGAAGTAATGGGATCTCGCATTTCAAATCATTAAGTCAGTGTAAATCAATAAAATGAGATAATATACGTAATTAACAGGCGAAAATTCATGGATTTATAAATTCAAACTTAACATAATGAATTTCGTATATCTCACTACAACAACAAACTACTACATACATAATTTTAATCAGCTAAGAACCGTGATTTTTGTATTCGATATTTGAAATACAGGTTTACAATAAATAATTTTTACCAGTTTCTCTTATTTATTTATTCTTTAATTTTGATAGGTCTTTAATTTGACATAAATCGAGTCTTGATAACACAGTTTAGATATTCATGATTTGCTGATTATTCATTGACAAGATTGTAGATTAAGTGTTCTATCAAATGTAACGATTTTTTTAAAGGCATTCTCTCTTCATTCTCTTCTCTTTCGAAGCGCTAATACAAACTTCGGTTCACTAAAAAGACAAATTAAGAAGTGCATAAAGTTCGAATGATACAAACAACTGCAAACTAGCCAATTTAAAAATAATAATAAATTTTTAAATTGGCCAGTTGCATTTAAAAATAGTCCACTAATTAAGTTGTGGACTATTTGATTTCCACACAATTTTGAAAATCTGTTCAACACGCTAGTGGGCCACAGGAGGTTAAAAAGTAGAATAATGAAATGAAATTAAGAATTTAAAAATACTGTATGAAAAGATATAATAGCCATTATTAACAAAATGCAATTAAGTTCTAACTACAAGATTTAAATAATTCCCTGGTGCATGAAGAAAATTGTTTGAAAATAAAGTACCTTTATGTATTTTTTTTTGATTGAATACATCAATAGGCTTATGTGAATCAAATTATTCGTATTTATTCCATTATAGAACGTTAATAATTATCCTTACCCTGCATTTTTTTAAGCCTTTATTCTACACAAATCTCAGAAATGGTTGGCTGGCATTTAATTACTAAGAGTGATTCCCTAGGTGATATTGAGTGCCAAGATCAAGTTCTTTTTTAGACGATTGAATTGTCCCATAAAGGAATCAATTTTTCAGAGAAAAGAATTTCTTCTTCGAATTGTATTAGAAAACTTATGGTGAAAAACAATTCTAGACAATAATTAGGTTAATACAATTCTTCTCTATAGTAGTGTCCATTTCATTTTGGTATAAATCCTCATAAACTTTTTCACTTATAAAAATCCATTTAAAAAAGAATGAAAGTTTATATCAAGCAGCAATATATAGTTTTCATTTATCATTGAGTAAGGAGATAATTATTATTTTCTCCTAATGCTACCTATTTTAGTGTTCATTGTATTTATATATATATATATATATGCCTTGCCTGGCCTGATGGCCAAGTGGCTAGCGCTCTGGCGCTCGGTACCACAAGTATCGGGTTCAAACCCGGCGTTGCCATGGGTGTTTGTGGTGGTTCGAAATCCACTTTAAACCGTAGGTCCCGGTCCCTATTAGATCGTTGCGGGGCATTGTTACTCCGCGTCCGTGGCATATCTTCAAGTTATACGCCC
>BPLR01018491.1:0-20670 GCA_021605095.1 Caerostris extrusa | reverse complement strand
GATCGAATAAGGAAATAAAAGAGACATTAACTCTTCTTACAGGAAGTAAAAAATATTCACTACTTACAATTATAAGAAAGTTCACTCCTTACAAAAATTAGAATATTCACTCCTATAAAATATAACAAAAATTCACTCATACAAAAAATTAGAATATTCACTCCTATAAATATAGCAAAATTCACTCCTTACAAAATAATGATGAAATAAAGGAAGTTCAGACCTTATAAAAATAAGAGTGTCCAAGCAGTCCAGAACAATTACGTTCTAGAATAATATTTTAAGAAGAAGAAATTTAAAAATGGCATTTGCACTCCTTATACAAAAAGTACAAATTAGCAGATTCACTCTAAAAAATAAAGTAAATTAGCAGATTCACTCCTTACAAAAATAAGATCAAAATAAAGTTATCTCCTTACAAAATAAGAATATTCACTTCTTACATATAAAAAATTCACTTCTTACAAATATAAAAAAAAAAAATCATTTCTTACAAAAATAAGGAGGTTCGGGCCTTGTAAAATAAGAGCAGCACTCAAGCAGTCAACCTGGTAATGATGAAAAATAATGTAGAAATTGTGCGAATTAATTTTGGCTCTTATGAAATGACGCTATTAAAACTGAGACCACAATTCCTAATCACTTCATCCAGAATAAGGAGACACAAATAATAATACTATTAAATAATACTTCTTATAAAAATACTAATAAGTAAATATTTCTAAATAACAATACTAATAAATAATAATCTTAGGAAAATGAGAACAAAATAAGAATATGTACCCCCTTACAAATATAAGAAGATTCACAACTTACAAAAATAAGAAAGAAAAAAAAGGAGATACATTCCTTACAAAATAAAAACAAAATAAAGAAATACCTTTTTACAAAAATAAGTACAAAATAAGAAAGTTTTCTCTTACAAGAATAATATATTCGTTTCTTAAAAGACAATTCATTCCTCACAAAAATAAGGACTAAATAGGAGGTACAGTCCTTATATAAAAATTAAGATGGTATCCTAGCAGTCAATCTAGTGATGATGAAACATATTGTAGAAAATTTGAAATTAATTTTTCACTTATGAAATGACATCGTGAAATATGAGATCTAATCACTTCATTCAAAACAACTGTGTCCTCTCAAAGCTGCTATAACAAAAAGCAGTGAATAAATTTTAATATTTTACTTTACCTTCCGTTACATAACCAACTATTATGCTATCGCTAACTTAAGGCTATACATTTAACACTCCGTGGACTTCAATATTTCGCAATAATCTCTCGGAGAGGAAGCGAATTAATGGACGAAGAGATGAATCGGCTTAATGTGCCTTTTCTCCAAGATCAAAGAGGCATTTGTAATGACGCTAAGTCTCTTTCGAATTAAAGAATTCAATTTTCCATCTGGTTGAATTCGAAATAATCGGCTCTAGCGCCACTTATTAATAACTCTTCAGACGAGTATACCATTGGGCAGAGTAATTGAATTGTAAATTGAATTGCCTCGTTCGTTAGTTCGTTCTGAATAGAGTTTCTTGAGTCTGGGAGGTCAAAATTTTTAATCGGAAGCTTCAAGAAGGTCAATTGATTCAGTGCTTTCTATGGTTAAGGTTTGCTGAAGTTTTCAAGGCTTAGTAGCGATTAAGGAAAGCTTTGAATTGGGCTCCTTTTAGAAGATTGGAATTGATTTAATAATAAGCTGCTTATTAAATAAAATTGCTTTCAATTAATATTGTGTTTTAAATACTCAATGAATTTCAAAAATGAGAACACATTTCTAGTCAAATAATCTAATGAAATTGCTAATCAAAATAAGAACAAATTTTTTTCAAATAAGATTTCTTTCAAAAATTAAGAACAAAAATAAAGAATATGCTTTCATTACAAATATAAGAAAAGTTCACTCATTAGAAAAATAAGAACAAAATAAGAATATGCTTTTCTTACAAATATAAAAAAAAATCACTCATTACAAAAAATACGAACGAAATAAGAATATTCTCTCCCTACAAATATTAGAAAAATTCATTCCTTACAAAAATAAGAACGAATACAGAGGTTCAAATCTTATAAAAATAATAGAGTACCCCAAGCAGTCAATCTGTCGAAGATGAAATATATTGTATAAAATGTACTAATCAATATTTCGTCATTCAAAACAACACGGTGAAACAGGACACCAAAATACCTAATCACTTCCCTACATACCTTATAAAAACAAGGACAAAATAAAAAGAGATACACTTCCTGCAAAAATAAGAAAGTGAACTGTGAAATTTCACTCCTTACAAATAGAAGAACAGTCGCTCCTTGCAAAAATCAGGTCGAAATAGGAAGGTACAGATCTTTTAAAAATAAGAGTAGTAAGTCTGGTGACAATGAAACATATTGTAGAAAATATATAAATTGATGGGTGTCACTCATAAAACGGCTCTGTGAAACCTGAGACCGAAATCTCGAATTAGTTCATCCAGAGTAAATAAATTATACTTCTTACAAAAAATAAGAATTTTCTCTCCTTACAAATATGAGAAAATTCACTACTTATAAAAAAAGTAAGGACGAATAAGGACCTTCCGATTTTGCTAAATAAAAGGGAATACCTAAGCAGTCAATCTGGTGATGAGGAAACATATTGTAGAAAATGGACAAATTAATTTTTGTCACTTATGAAATGACACCGTGATACCAGGGACATTTTATTCAAAACAACTGTGTCCTGTCAAAGCTGCTGTAATAAAAGCAATGAATAAAATTTTGGATATTTTCCTTTACCTTCTGCTTACTTAACCAACTATTATCGATGCTATCGCTAACTTCCGGCTACACCTTTAACACTCCAAGGACTTCAATATTTCGCAATAAATCTCTCAGAGGAAGCGAATTAATGGACGAAGAGATGAATCGGCTTAATGTGCCTTTTTCTCCAAGATCAAAAGGGGCATTTGTAATGACGCTAAGTCTCTTTCGAATTAAAGAATTCAATTTTCCATCTGGTTGAGTTCGAAATAATCGGCTCTAGCGCCACTTATTAATAATTCTTCAAACGAGTGTACCATTGCGCAGAGTAATTGAATTGTAAATTGAATTGCCTCGTTCGTTAGTTCGCTTTGAATAGAGTTTCTTAAGTCTGGGAGGGTCAAGATTTAATCGGAAGCTTAAGAAAGGTCAATGGATTCAGTGCTTTCCATAGATTTAAGTTTTTGCTGAAGTTTTCATGGCTTAGTAGCGATTGAAGAAAAGCTTAGAATTGGGCTCATTTTAGAGGAACTGAATCGATTTAATAATGTGCTTCTTATAGAAATTTGATTTCAATTAAAATTATTTTAAAGATATTTAGCAAAATTTCGATTCTTTTTATGAATTTATGAATCGAATTCTTACTTTTGTTATTATTTTTCAAAACTTCTAGGCGGATTGCAGTCAAATTAGATATTGACATAAGTAGATATAGATTTGATGGCAGATTTACTAGGGCTGTGGCGATGGTACCACATATTAATTCAAATCTCGGTTGGGCCTGAACTTGTAGTTACTCAGAATCCACTTTTAAACGATAGGATATAATATGACTGCACAGCGTTGGAATAGGTCTGACATTATTACCTCTGAAAATATTACCCGTCCACCTCCTGTCTCAAAATCTGCCATTAAATCTGCCATGGTTTGCAAGGCGACAGCCTTGCCAACCATGGGCTTTAGTTCCTGGGAGTTAATTAGTTTCATAAGTAGATATAATTTTAATAATTATCACTCAACAGTTAAAGGTACACACGCATTATCGTTCGTAAGACTCTCAGAACCAAAATTTCTAAAGCAGTGCCTATAAACTCCAACACAAGTTGTTGATAAGATATGTTCCCCTCTTAAGTTTAAGATTCTAACTCCTCAGTTAATGGCCTTGTTCTCGGAGTGGAAATCGAATCACAGTTGTTGTAGAATCATATACATGTTTAGTAGGTTTTAGTTCTGAAGATCTGGTGATCCATCAAGATAATATCTTCTTTTATTTCATCGAACATATTATTATGTCCGGATGCCCATTATTCTTTATATAGAATAAAATTGACCATCATCTGATTCTTACATTTTGTAGCAGTTACAGACCATCTTACAAAAACATGGAGATCCCTTAAGCATGTATGTGTTCATCTTATCCGATCCATGAAACCTTCTCGTTTAAAGTATCGTCGCCTCAGAATTAGTAGAGCTGCTGTCGTTTAATGTTTTTAATCATGAGTATAAAAGTTTCCCTAATTTAAACTGCATAATAAAGTTGCAAGAAACGAATATTCGATATCCTTTATCTGAAGAATTGCGATGAAATGCCATTTGACAAATAGAATACAGTCAGAGTCAATCCTATGTAGCAAGATGGTTACAAAAGTAAGTTTTTTAATCTTTTTTCATATTAAATATATTTAATCACATAGTTTAGTTTTTATAAAACTGTATTTAATTCTATTCTAAAATTACTATGATGATTTGTTTAAGCTTAACAAATTTCCATTCATATAGTATAATAAGTTTTGTTTATTATGATGTTTGAGTATCTAACAAACTACAATATTACAATCGAATAATTCTGACTGCATTGTATACTAATTTATAAATATTAAGTTTTAATTTGCTGAAAAGAATATTTCCCTCTGAATAACATTCCAAATTCAAAAACAATTGATTTATTCACGTATATTAAATTTTAAGCTGAGTAAAAAAGTTTTGTTCAATTTAAATGTGTATGAGAATTTCCCCCTGTCTCTTTTTAGTAAACAAAATGACAATTAGAAAGTTGAATAAAACATTTAAAATGTGAAAAAATATTAAGTCAAATTTCCTTAGCATGCCTTCGAGAATAATAAAAGTATGTATTCATTTCAGACATACTTTTATTATGATGAGCTATGATGAACTATATCAGGTATCAACCTATGATTAGGTTGTAATCACTTTTATATATTCAGTTTGGTCACATAGATTGTAAATTGAGCCAACTAATATGCTAATGTGATACAGATGTATCATTATATAATATATGTAAAAAGTATTCGTCTACTAACAGCTAGATTATTTACTAAAAACGTAATACAAAACAAATAGCAATCTCATTATTCACTAAATAGATGTATCTATTTTACGATTTTTTTGTGTAGTTTTAAAATTTTGATTACATTTTTTTTTTTTTATTTAGATGCAATTTTTGTCATAGATTTACAAAATAGAAAGGAGCAATATTTTTAAATATATATAATATTTTTAAATCTTTTATACATATTTTGTTTTTCATTATTTTAAAATATTTCAGCATTAAAAAATGCTAATATTTTCATAATAACAAGTGCAATTTTTAAATTATTTTTAATAATCCCAACGATATACAAAATAGGAGAAAACAAAATTAAAATATCAACAGAAACAAGTTAATAAATTGAAAAATATTTCTAGAGTATTTTTAATCAACATAAAAGTAAAAGTAATGCTATCAAAATTAAAAACAGTAAAATATTAAAATTTTAATAATTAAAACAAACATATGACAATGATTAATATGTATTACATACATCTAAAGCGAAAGTCATGCGTCATCTTAACAAGTAAAAAATTACATGTACAGGTTATCAATTTTAAATAGCTTTTTGAATTGAAAAAATGTGAATAAAAAAGAATTGAAATATTAACAAAACAGATGGATAAATTGAAAATATTTGTATAGTATTTTTCATTACCATAAAAGTAGTAGAGATGTTTTTCAAAATAAAATTTTCTGTGTAGTTATTAGAATTTCAATAATTAAAATAAATATGTATGACATCGCTACATATGTAAAACACTACATACATCTAAATTAAAAATTATACGTCTTCTAAGAATTTTAATCAATCTTTTAATTAAACAATATTTGAGTTGGAAATGAATGGAGGCTTTAGATAAGCAGATGTTTAGATGAGACAAAAACATAACATTAATAACAAAACAGTTGCAGATAAATTGATTCTATACATTTTTTTAATTGTTTTCAATTTTTGAAAATTATTGTTTCTTTTAACATTTAATCTTATTCTCAAAAGAATAAAAATTATATTTGTTATTGAATTAATACCATTAAAATTTCTTAGAAAAAATAAATTTCATGAAATATATTATATAAAAAATTAAAAATATATATATATATATATATATATATATATATATATATAAATATTGTTTGTTAGAAAATTTATTAGAAAAAATATGAATAAAATGATAAATAAAAAAAAAAAATAAATATAATAATTATTAAAAAATAATATATAAAATTTCTTAGAACGCAAAATATAAATAAAAAATAGTAAATTATAAAATATAACTAATATTACATACATATAATAATAGTACATGATAATAAATATAAATAATATAATAAATATAGTAAATAGAATTAAAAAAATAATAAATTATATTTTATAAAAATAAAATATACCTTAAAAATTTATATAAATATATATATAAATGAATAAATTATATATATAATTTTATAAATATAATTTTTAAAAATATACTTCTAAAATGTATAAATAAATAATTTCTAATATTAAATTAGGTCATTTCTTAAAAAATATCAGAAATGAGGTAAATGCAATCTTTATGATTTTAGTAATTACAGTTACAAATTAGTTAGTAACTGAATTACAGTATTTTGAAAAGAATTCAATTTAAGCAAATACATTTTACAAATGTATAACTATTTTACTTGAGAAATAATTTAAACAAATTAATATAATTCTAAATAATGCTTGAGAAACATAGAAACAACAGAATCCACGAAGAAAATGGAGAAATTAGCTATTATAGATTAGAAGCATTCATTAGATGAGGAAAACATATTGCAAATTTAGTAGAACAGTTGATTTGCGGAAGTCCAGAAATCAAAAAAGAGCAGTATAATTGCTATCATATGTTTATTTATTACAAAGGGAAATTTTAGCACCTATAATTCAATTTAACCTTCCAGCTATCACGCTCTCGTTAGTAGGGAGGAAAATCAAGATTCTTTCTTAGATATAACAGGTGGGCTGAAATGTTCATGAGCTGACACATAGATGGCTTTACTAGTATTAAATCCGTATGATTTTTAGTTAGCCATAACCTTCAAAAGACACGTGTAAATTTGACAGCGGTTGCACTATTAATATGTGAGTTATAGCATTTTTAGTGAAACAACTTTTTGTTAGTTTGAAAAATGGATAAAAAGGAATTTCGTGTGTTTAATAAATCATTGCTTTTGGCGAAAAAAAAAATATTGAAGCCAAGGCTTGGCTTGATAAACATTATTCGGACTTTGCACCAGGAAAATCAACCGTAGAGAAGTGGTTTGCTAAATTTAAGCATTAAGTGAAGTTATAGCATTTTTAGTGTTCGTCACGCGCAGTCCAGTCCACTGACTGTCGATTGGACTCCGCTGTGAAATAATGGAGCCTTGTTTCCTCCATTGTCACATATCGATGCAAAAATTCGGGTTTATTAAGATTAAACAGCTCCAAAAACTGCTAGAATATTCAATTCGTTGTTATTTTGGGTCGATTGTGAGCTCGCGCGGCACCCACTTTGAACAGAACTTTCGCTTATTCAAATATTCATTCACGATATGTCCAACACGTTCTTTTGATATCTTTAGGGGTCTCAGCTATCTCAATCAACTTCACTTTAGGGTTATCAGAAATTATTTTGTGGACTTTTTTTGATGTTTTCGTCGGTAACAGCCTCTTTTTTGGGCGTCCACTGCGTGCAACGTCCTTGGTGCTCATTTCGCCTCTTTTAAATTTAGTAAACCACTTCTCTATGGTTGATTTTTTTCCTGGTGCAAAGTCCGAATAATGTTTATCAAGCCAAGCCTTGGCTTCAATAGTATTTTTTTCGCCAAAATGCAATGCCTTATTAACACACGAAATTCCTTTTTATCCATTTTATCCACTAACAAAAGTTGCTTCACTAAAATGCTATAAACTAAAATGCTAATAGTGCAACAGCTGTCAAATTTATAGTGTCTTTTTTGAAGGTTAGGCTATATAAAAATCATATGGATTTAATACTAGTAGCGCCATCTATGTGTCAGCCTGCGAACGTTTTTAGCCCACCTGTTATATATATATTATATACTATTTTAAACTGTAAAAATAAGTATTAAAATTTAAAATGTAAAACTAGTTATTTACATAAATTATGTTTTAAACAATCCATCTAATTTATTTACAAGAAATGCTGTTAAATTTCTTTTTACTATTTCTTTATTCAATAAATAATATACAGCGCCATCTATTCTAAAAACTTATAACAAAATTCAACTCTAATGTATCTCCCACGTAAATGCAACAGCTGGTTGCACTTAAGCACTTGCGCTGGTATATAAACGATATTATAGTGAATATCAGTATGATTTAAAAATATTTATTTTATTTATATTTCGTACTTGAATTATATTAGATATTATTTTTATCCTTTTGTTTTTTTCTTTATTCTTTATACTTTACTCTTATATATTACTTGTACCATAACCATGTTATGTATTTTCTGTATAACATGATTAACATATAACATGATTTATGTTTAACATGATATAATCATAATCATCATACAACCCAATTTGAAAAATAAAGGTATATTCTTTTATAGTAAAATGAGGTGATCATGGTCAAGGATTAAAACATTGGAGGTAAAAAATGTAGTTTCCCTCGCCCAACTTTGAAATAAGAAAAGATTTAATTTAAAATTAAATGTAATAACGATAAAAACTTTAAACGTATTTAATATTAAGAATGAATATGCTCATAAATTTACTTTTAATCTATTTAAAAACATACATAAAAAATCACCGAGTCATGATCAACGGTAAACATGCGTCGCAGGTCAGTATTAGAGCTGAGATTCAATCCACTGACAGCTTTGTCGTAGACACTGTTTCAAAAAACGAAGAGAGACCATGGCGTTTGTGATGTTCAGTTTCTTCCGTAATGCTTAGTCAAGTGCATAACTTAACCATGCATTGCTGTGTCAAATTTAACCTGTCAGTTTATATTAACGTCTTTAAAGGAAATTAACAGTTCTCCCTCTCTCTATTAACTACTAGTAGCTTAGGGCGTAATTCAAACAACCGAATATTAAAATATATCGACGAGATTAAAAAAAAAACAATATTCTAGAACCAAACTGTCTTGGTTTGCAAAAGAATCATATCTGTATATTCAATACATAAAGAAAAATGCCTATTGTATATTAAAAGTACACAAAAAGAATCTCAATTAATACACGCAAAATTTTTGTTATTAGCACTCGAAAGATTTGTAATTAATATATAAGGTAACTTTTATGGCATTGTTGGTAACGTTTGTAAAAAATCTTTCTCATTATTATGGCACTTTGATGCTTCCTTAGTAATTTTCGATTATTTTTTTCTCAACAAGTTCTAGCAATTATCTTCAAAAGTCCACTTTCACCTTGAAGATATGAGTTTCCTCTCATTGTTAGTCTGTGGCCGGTTCGAGGTATTCAATAGTAGAACACGAGATCTACTGATGACCAACTACAAAACAAGTAATATAAAAAAAAACATTTAAAGTCAATTCCTATTTTTTTCCCTATATTGCAGAAAGTCCTTTATAAATAATTTTCATTCATTTTTTTAAGTTTATCTGGCATCTATTGGTAGATACATGCAACTTAAATCTAAAAAAATAAAACATTAATTAATTAAATTTAATTAATGAATTAATATTTGAAAAAACTGTATTAACATCAAATGTCATCCACTATAATTCAAAAAAATTGTATTTGGACTTGAGCGGATGAATAAAAGTATTTTATGAACGATTGAAAATTTGAACAAATATGTATAGGGAGAATGTGAGCTAATAGAAGGAATTAAAAAAAAGCTCCCATCTTGGGCTCAGTGGTAACGTGAGCATTACGGCCGAGGTTCAATCCCCTGCCGACTTTGCTATGGACACTGTTTTAGAAAAGACGGAGACTCGATGTCGTTTGTGACGTTCATCATACAATTACCTATCGGACTACCTAGAGAGTTTTCTGAGTTTTCTCCCATACGATACTCAAATGCGGGGTAGTTCTCCCGGAAGAAACTGCCTCCTTTTATTCAGAGATTCTGGGCCAAGTCAGACTTCTACTTACGGGTGCTCCATCACAACAGAAGTTGTCCATCTATGAGTAGACTGACTGTTAATGGGATGTCCTTACCTCACTGCAGGACACTGAGGATTAGACAAAACACAAAAACTACACGAAAGAAAAATCTTACATACTGATTCAATAAGGACTTAAATTGTTAAGGTTCTTGATAGATAAATTTAAATATTATTAAATAAATTTAAAATAAAGGATTAAAAAAAACTAAAAGAAATAAGTATTCATTTCAAATGTAAAAATTTGTTAATTGGCATATCCATTCATTAAGATATTTTAAATAAATTAATAAATTAATCATTCGGTAGTTATTTTTCCTTCATTTTTCTGCTCTTAATGAAATACTGAACAAAAGCGTCATTGAATTTTCTTTTTAAATTCGTGAATAAATTAATTTTAGGAAAAATTATCACGATAAAAGATATAAATAATAAAAATCAAACAAAAGCAGAAACAAACCATCTTTTTAAAAAAAATATCTTTGATGAATATTTTAATTTTTTTTAATCTTGTTAAAAGTATTATTAATTGGTGTTGAAATTTAATTAGATTTATTTTAATATTAACGAAATAAAATTTTCGACTTAATAGGATCAAATACTTACTTTACAAAAAGAAGTATATTTAAATTGTCTGCCTTATTAAAACGAACTCAATAGTCCTTAAATTGGAAAATAATTATATTTATTTATTTTTTTATACTCTTAATACATGATTAAAAGATTTAATTTTTCTTTAAAATAGAAAAAATTACAAATCGAATATTTAAAACATCGTTTTTTTTTTTTATTTTGTAATTTTAGGTTGAGTATCGAATATACATGAATTTAACAGGTGAAAAAGATATTTTTTACTGAAATATTTTTACATTATATTTCCCCTTATTAGTTTGCAAAATAAAAAAAAAAATTATTTATTGTAAAAAAAACGCGAATGTATTCTTTTAATCACATTACAATTCTCATTCAGATTATAAAACGAAAATTATTTCTGAAATAAAATATACATATAAAGACATATTTCAATCGTGGTTAAACAATTTTACAAAGATGTTTAATCATTTTGAAGATTTTTTAATGTTTTTGTTTTAAAAAAAAAAATTAGCTACTTCGTTTTTGCTTATTTTATTTGGTTCAGAAATTTATATAATATTTAGGTCCAAAATTAAAATAAGATTATTCAATAAAAAAATTTTTTAATTTTAAAAAAATTTATACCTTGGGTTTAATGATGCGAGTGGAAATAGAAAAAATATGAGCCCAAATGTTGCTAAATGCTTTATTGTTACATTTTTGCAGGTGCGTTAAGGTATAAAATCATATCATTAAAATGGTGTACTTATTCTAAAGTAACTAAAAAGATGCAAATTTCTTGAGTCACACGTGAAAAATCTCAAACATTTTTTTAGTATTCTCTCAATACAAAGTCTTTTTATCATGTCACAATAAAAACACCCTCAATGAATTTGAAATGAAAACTAAAACAACGTTTGTCCAATTCTTGCCCCAGTTGCGTTGCAATGTGTTTAACAATGTGCAGGATTCAAGTTTGATTCAACATCTGTAGCTGTCACTGTTTTTAGGAATGAAGAAATTCAATTAGCATAGTTAACAACGCGTATAAGCATTTGACATTGATAAATTTTACAAATGAACCTGAAACTCCATGTAAAAGGAGTGAATAAATAGTTAAATATGCAAACCAGAAAATCTCAGAAGATATTGAAAAATAATCATCATATACCACAAACATGTTTATTGCAAATGAATGTGGCGACAGAGTTCAAAGTTTATCCGTCGAAATGATTTCCCAGTCTAAAGTTATTTACAATTTTGCCAGGTTCCACAGTAAATCCATTAACCTGAATCACCATTTAACATGGTGAATAAATAGGTTAAATATGTAACCCAAAAATTTCTTCATTAGGTTTGAAGATGGGTGTAGAAAAATTCTCATATACCACCAAAAATGTTTATTACAATTTGATGTGGCAATTTTTCTTTTAACGTTCATCCATCGAATTGGTTTTTCCCAGTCTAAAGTAATCAACAATTTTGGCAGATTGCGGAGTAACTCCGTGAACCTTAAACTCGACATAACAGTGAATAAATAGGTTAAATATGTAATCCAGAAAACTCTTTATTAGGTTTAAAGATATTTTAGAAAAATTCGCATATACCACCGCAAAATATTTATTGAAAAATTGATGTGGCAACAGAATTCAAAGCTTACCCATCAATTTTCCTAACAATCAACAATTTTGGTAGGTTCTAGGGATAAAAATAATTAAGAATAAACAATATTAAATATCTTACGAATAAAAAAATAAAAATATTTATAATCATGAAAGAATTTAAAAAATTCTATAAATAATAAAATGGAAATTAACATGATGTTTAAATCTGTATCGCCCTTGTTATTCATCTACAACATTTTCGATTAAAAGTTAAATACACATTCATACAAAGAAATCCGAATAAGCTATAAAACACTCCACAGTTCGCAGCAATCACGACAACACAGAACAATAATGTCCTGCAATCATTACAGCGATAACAGCCCAAACCATTCCAAAGCCAATCAATTCCCGATCCCAAGAATCTCGGCGTAACAACCGCTTAGAGATCAATTTGGGGTGGAATTCGGCGTATTTGCTGGCTCTGCACAGCAGCATTCTCTCTGGTGCACAAACAAACGCTGAATAAGACGTGCCCCAAGACATTTCCCCCATAAACGCTCCATTGCGTAGATCTAATTAAAGATCAAGTGTTCCCTGCTCCAGGGCCAAAATGGAGCACCAGTTATTGGTCTTGTTATGGCTCTTTTGTGTTCAGACATAAGAGTGCTGTACTTTCTTTGAAGTGATGAAAATTATAAGACTTTTCTGGCACTGATGAAAAAAAAAAGATTTGTTAAGGTGGACTAAATACTGGTTGTAAATAAACAAAGTGCAGTGGAATGAGAATAAGAAAATTTGTTTAATGCTTCTCTAGTATGTAGTGACAAATGCAGTGTTCAAAATATGAAGTTACTGTTTTAATGATGAGCACTCAGATTTGTTAAAATTCTGTTTCTAGACAATAAAGATGCTAATGCACTCTAATGTTAATTTTCAATAAGCAAGTGGTACATAATTTAGAACTTTGTCCCCAACAAACTTCTGCTTAATAATTATTTATACAAAACAATCACCTTTCATATTTCTTATATTTATTGTTATTTTATTTGGATAAACTTTAAATCATTTAGGAGAATATACTTTTGATCGACTACAATTCTTAATAGAAAAATTTAATTCACATTATTAAACAATTTTTATATATTTTTAGACAACTATTTATTAAAAAATATTATACTTGCGGTTAATTATTTTAATATATTTTTATACTATTTAAGCAATTTTGGTTTATGACATATTTTCTGTTGAATTTCTTAAAATTAAAATAATTTAAATCACTTATTTTTGTCCGTGTCTAATTAGTATAAAGTGGGCTCAAATTGACTGTAAATGGACAAACTAAACCAGAAAATCTCTTTCTTGAGTTTGAATAGATAGGAAAAATCTTTATATACCACCACAAAATGTTTATTGCAAATTGATATGGTAAAATCAATCAACATTTTCCATCGAATTGAATTTCCCAGGCTTAAAAATAAAAATAAGGTTTTACGAATAAAAATTAAAGAAGAATAAGCAATAAATGATATCACCCCAATAAAAAAGAAATATTTACAATCATAATAGAATAAATAAAATCTCTATAAATAAGGTAAAAAATTAATAAAGTTTAAATATATTCATCAGGGCGCCTGATGGCCGAATTAAAATAGGTAAAAAATTCCGGCTTTGCCCATGGTTGTTGTAGTGGTTCCGGAATCCACTTTAAGCCGTAGGTCCCGGTAATAGGATCGCAATGCGGAGGCATTGTTACTCCGCGGCCGTGGCTTCACAGAAACACCCTGGGTATACAAAGTGAGTAACATAGGTGCAGCCCTTATAAATCACTCTATTTGATAGCTGCATTAGAAGGAAAAAATATATATATTCATCAGTGTTATTCATCTACAACATTTTGGATTAAAATTTAAATACAAACCCATACGAAGAAATCTAGACAAAATATATAAAATACTCCTCAGTTCTCAGCAATCACGACAACGCAGAACAATAATGTCCTGCAATCATTACAGCGATAACAGCCCAAACCATTTCCAAAACCAATCAATTCCCGATCCCAAGAATCTCGCCGTAACAACCGCTTAGAGAACAATTTCGGGTGGAATTCGGCGTATTTGCTGGCTCTGCACAGAAGCATTCTCTCTCTGGTGCACAAACAAACGCTGAATAAGACGTGCCCCAAGACTTTTCCCCTCTTCCCCATAAACGCTCCATTGCGTAGATCTAATTAAAGATCAAGTGTTCCCTGCTCAGGGCCAAAATTGAAGCACCAGTTATTGGTCTTGTTATGGCGCTTTTGTATTCAGTCATAAGAGTGCTGTCTTTCTTTGAAGTGATGAAAATTATAAGACTTCTACTGGCACTGATGGAAAATAAAGATTGACTAAATACTTGTTATGAATAAACAAAGTGCAGTGGAGTGAGAATATGAAAATTGGATTAATTCTTCTCCAGTATGTAGTGACAAATGCAGTGGGATTTATTTTGTATGCAAAAATATGAAGTTACTGTTTTAATTATGAGCATTCAAATTTGTTGAAATTCTCTTACTAGACAACAAAGAAAATGCCAATGCACTCAATGTTATTTTCAATAACAAGGTGTGTTTAATTTAGAAGTTTGTGCAAAACTTACTTCTGCTTAATAATCGTTTATACAAATCTATCGTTTTCATATTTGTTAGATTTATTGTTATTTCATTCACATAAACCCATCAAATTTTTGGGAGAATAATCTTGATATTATTTGCATTAAAAAATGTTCACACAATTAACAATTTTGTTTATTTTTAGACAAATAAACAAAATTTTATACTTAATGTTTAATGATTTTAATACATTTTTACAAATTACGTAAGCAAATATGTTTTATGATTTCTTTCCTGTTGTTTTTTTCAATTAAAATAATTTAAAGCAATTATTTTTATCCCTGTCTAATTACCTTAAAGTGGGCACAAATTGACCGTAGATCGACAAACAAAACCAGAAAATCTCTTTCTTGAGTTTGAATAGATTAGGAAAAATCTTTAAATACCACCACAAAATGTTTATGCAAATTGATTGGTAAAATCAATCAACTTTTATCCATCGCATTGAATTTTCAGGCTAAAGTAATCAACAATTTTGGGAGGTTTCGGGGGAAATTAATAAGAATAACAAGCAATGAAAATTGTATAATCATTAAAAAAATAAAATATTTATAATTAAAATAGAATTTTAAATAAAATTCTACAAATAATGGACAGAAAATTAACATGATGTTTAAAACTGTATCACCATTGTTATTCATCTACAACATTTTGGATTAAAAGTTAAATAAATATTCATACGAAGACATCCAGACAAAATATATTAAATACTCCACAGTTCTCAGCAATCACTGACACCACCGAACAATAATGTCCTGCAATCATTACAGCAATAACAGCCCAAACCATTTCCAAGCCAATCAATTCCCGATCCCAAGAATCTCGCCGTAACAACCGCTTAGAGAACAATTTGGGGTGGAATTCGACGTATTTGCTGGCTCTGCACAGAAGCATTCTCTCTCTGGTCCACAAACAAACGCTGAATAAGACGTGCCCCAAGACTTTTCCCCATAAACGCTCCATTGCGTAGATCTAATTAAAGATCAAGTGTTCCGTGCTCCAGGGCCAAAAGGGAAGCACCAGTTATTGGTCTTGTTATGGCTCTTTTGTGTTCAGACATAAGAGTTACTGTCTTTCTTTGAAGTGATGAAAATTATAAGTCCTCTTCTGGCACTGGTGAAAAATAAAGATTTGTTTAAGGTGGACTAAATATTTGTTGCAAATAAACAAAGAGACTATGAAAAAAATTTGATTAGTACTTCTCTAGTATGTAATGACAAATGCAGTGTGCAAAATGTGAAGTTACTGTTTTAATGATGAGCACTCAAATTTGTTGTAATTTTGTTTCTAGAGAACAAAGAAGATGCTCATGCACTCTAATGTTAATTTTCAATAACAAGGTGTGTTTAATTTAGAAGTTTGTGCAAAACTTACTTCTGTTAGCAATCGTTTATACAAAGAAATCGTCTTCATATTTCTCACATTTATAGTTATTTCATTTACAGAAAAGATTTAAAATCATTTGGAAGTATAATTTTTTGATATACTATAATCTTTATTAGAAAAATTGAGTTCACACTATTAAACAATTTTTTTTATATATTTTTAGAACAACTTTATATTTAAAAAATTATTGTATTTAGGGTTATTGATTTTAATATATTTTTCATATTATATAAGTAAATGCGTTTTTTTTTTATTTCCCGTTGATTTTTTTAAAATTAAATAATTTGAAACATTTATTTTTTTAAAAGCATGGTTTTGGATGTATATCTCTATAGTTGGCTGCTGCTTCCTGAAATGGCTCTAAAATAGGATAAATTTCTGAATTTTAAATTTATTTAAATCAAAAACTAGGCCACTTTAAATGCACACTAGGTTTATAGCGTACAAAAATTGTTTTTAACTGAGTTTCCTTAATACAATTATGCAATTAATGAATAACCACCTTTCTTTTTACACACAAATACCAACAAAATAAGATTTTTTTTTTTTTTTTTCGTATCCCAATTGGTAGACAGCAACATCTAGACCAAATAAAAAAAAAACGTGGGGTCTCATGAAAGAGGGAGAGGGGGCAGTTTATGTTGTTATGGAGCATCCGTAGGAAGAAGTCTGACTTGACTCCGTGGCACTCTTACCGTCAAATGACTTCGAGACGTATGGCCTAAAATGGATTCCGAACCATTCCAAATATCCATGCCACCGCCAGGATTCAGACCCGAAGCCTATGGCAACAAGTGCCAAAACGCTACACACTCAGTCATTCAGGCCCAGGGAATGTCTTCATTAGGTTTCCAAAGATTGGAGAAATATCCTTAAATACTACCAAAGATGTTTATTGCAAATTGATGTGGTAACAGCATTCAACTTTTATCCATCGAATTGAATTTTCCAGACTGAAGTAATCAACAATTTTGGCAGGTTTTCGGGATAAAAACAAGAAGAACATGCAATAAATAATATCTTTCTCAAAAAAAAAATAATAATATATTTATAATCATAATAGTGTAAAACAAATATTTATAAATAATGTATTGGAAATTAACATAGTGTTTAAAACTGTAGCCATTGTTATACATTTACGACATTTTGAATAAAAGTTAAATACAAATCCATACAAAGAAATCCAAACAAAATATAAAACACTCCCACGGTTCTCAGCAATCACGACTACAACGCCAAACAATAATGTCCTGCAATCATTACAGCGATAACAGCCCAAACCATTCCCAAGCCAATCAATTCCCGATCCCAAGAATCTCACCGTAACAACAGCTTAGAGTACAATTTGGGGTGGAATTCGATGTATTTGCTGGCTCTGCACAGAAGCATTCTCTGGTTCACAAACAAATGCTGAATAAGAGGTGCCCCAAGACTTTTCCCCTCACCCATAAACACTCCATTGCGTAGATCTAATTAAAGATCAAGTGTTCCTGCTCCAGCGCCAAAAGGAAGCACCAGTTATTGAAGTGTTGTTATGTCTCTTTGTGTTGAGACACAAGAGTGCTGACTTTCTTTGAAGTGATGAAAATTATAAGCACTGAGGAAAATAAAAGATTTGTTAAGATGGACTAAATACTCGTTGTAAATAAACGATGTGCAGTGGAGAGAGAATATGAAAATTTGATTAGTGCTTCCTTAGTATGTGGTGACAAAAATGCAATGTGCAAAATATGAAGTTACTGTTTTAATGATGAGCACTCAAAGTTGTCGAAATTCTCCTACAAGACAATAAAAGAAGATGCTAATGCACTCAATGTTAATTTTCAATAAGCAAGTTGTGTTTTAATTTAAAAGTTTGTGTAAACTTTACTTCCCGCTAAATAATTGTTTATACAAAGCAATCTTGTTCATATTTTTCAGAATTATTGTTATTTTGTGTAAAGGTAAACCTTAAAAAGAGTTTGGAAAGTATAATTTTGATATAATTCTTATTAGAAAAATTGAATTCCCAAAATTAAACCATTTTTGTTTATTTCTGGTCAACCATATATAAAAAAATTTATGTTACTTGTGATTATTGATTTTAATATATTTTCCTACTGTGTATGTTTATTATTTGTTAACTGTTGATATTTTTTTAAATTAAAATAATTATGAACAAATATTTCTGTATGGTTTTAGATATTGATCAATACAGTTGGCTGCTGCTTCCTTAAATAGCTTTTAAAAAGGATTAAATTCTGAATTTTAAATCTGGCTGAAAGTAGGAACTTGGCCACTTTTCCAGTCCAAATGATTCAACAATTTTTGGTAGCTTCTGAGTAATTCCATGTAACATGAGTGAAAAATAGGTTAAATATGTAAACCAGAAAATCTGTTCATTAGGTTTGAAGAAATTGGAACTCCTCATATACAAAAAAAAAAAAAGATTTATTTCAAATATTTAAAAATCATAATAGAAGATTTAAAAAAAGATTCTTTAAATAATGGACTAAAATTATCATGGTATATAAATCTATAACCATTGTTATTTATCTACCATGTTTTAGATTAAAAGTTAAATACAAATCCATGCGAAGAAATCAGTCAAAAATAAAAAACACTCCACTATTCGCAGCAATCATGACAACACAGAACAATAATGTCCGCAATCATTACAGCGATAACAGCCCAAACCATTCCCAAGCCAATCAATTCAAAAATCCCAAGAATCTCACCGTAACAACCGCTTGAGAGAACAATTTGGGGTGGAATTCGACGTATTTGCTGGCTCTGCACAGAAGCATTCTCTGGTGCACAAACAAATGCTGAATAAGACGTGCCCCCAAGACTTTTCCCCTCGTCCGTAAACGCTCCATTGCAGATCTAATTAAAGATCAAGTGTTTCTACTCCAGGGCCAAAGGGGAAGCACCGGTTATTGGTCTTGTTATGGCTCTTTGTGTTCAGGCATAAGAGTGCTGTCTTTCTTTAAAGTGATGAAAATTATAAGCACTGATGAGAAATAAAAAGATTTGTTAAGGTGGACTAAATACTTGTAAATAAACAAAGTGCAGTGGAGAGAGAATATGAAAATTTGATTAGTTCTTCTCCAGTATGTAGTGACAAATGCAGTATGATTTATTTTGTATGCAAAATATGAAGTTACTGTTTTAATGATGAGCACTAGATTCGTTGAAATTCTGTTTCTAGACAACAAAGAAGACGCTAATGCACTCGAATGGTAATTTTCGATAAGCAAGGTGTATTTAATTTAGAAGTTTATGCTCAACTTACTTCTGCTTAATAATCATTTATACAAAGCAATCGTCTTCATATTTTATCTGGTTTATTTTTATTGCATTTACAGAAAACTCTTAAAGCATTTGGAAATATAATTTTAATATAATTCCCATTTGAAAAATTGAATTCCCGCAATTATACAATTTTTTTAATTTTAGACAACTAAATATTAAAAAAAAAATTTTATGCTTGTGGTTTTTCATTTAATCTATTTTGTGCAAGTGCATTTTAATTTATTTTGTATAAATTTGTGCACAACAATGCTTCTTAATAATAACTTTTATACAAAGCCATCGTCTTCGTATTTCTATGCAAAGATTTATTGTTGTCTCATTTACAAAAAAACCCCAATTAAAAACATATGGAGCAATAATTTTGATATATTTTCATACATATAAAAAATGTATTGATGGAGCATATACACTTTTGATTTTAACAATTTTGTTTATTTTTTTATTTTGAGCACCATATATTATCGTACTTGTGGCTAATGATTTTAATATATTTTCATACTATATAAGTAAAATGTGCTTATGATTTAATTTTGTTAGATTTTTAAAAATAAAAATAATTTAAAACAATTATTTTTCACGGCTGTGTGGATATTTATCTAAGTTGGCTGTAACTTCCTTCAAATCGTTCTAAAAAGGACTAAATACTGAAATTTAAATATATTAAAAAACTAGGCCTCTTAAACGTGCAAAAACTTTTGATTTTTTAACTGAGTTTTCTTCATAATTGCTTTTAAAAAGGAATCGCTAATTGCAATTCGTTGTATATTAAGGGTCTGTCTATATTTTGACGTAAAGTCTAAGATTCACCTCATTCGAAACTAAGCAAGTCTGAATGTACAGTAATTGAAAATTTATTGACTTTCACTCGTGTCCTCGAAAAGTCTTTTTTACTTCTTTCGTTAACTATTACTGCAGCAGCAATAAAATGAGTCTGCTGACAGTTAGAGAACTTGATCCATTAGCGAGCTCAGTTTGTCTCGTGAATTTCA